>WBNM01021029.1:0-25256 GCA_013399055.1 Ramphastos sulfuratus
GTTGGACTAGATGATCTTTAAGAGTGGAATATCCACATCACAGGCTTCCCTGTCATCACAAAACAGGATGTTTTAATTCTGCTTTACTTGACCAAATTTCCACTTCTATAAAGTAACACTCTTTCCCGTATATCGATATACAGCTTAGTCTACATTTTAAAACTAACTTTACCAACAGCTTTATCCATAACCTGCCTTCAAGAAATACCTTTCTCCACATCTTGTTTTTTTTTTTGTAATGACATTTAACGTGATACATACCATACTGTTTCAGCTGAAGGTTCTTCCTTCAGACTTTTTAGAGGACAAAAATGAGACTTCTGAACACCAAATGCAATTTCAGCTATCTCAACTAAGTCCATACCAATGTCAGAAATAAGAGACAGTAGCAAGGAATGGCTACATAGAATCATAAAATGGTAAGGTTGGAAGGGACCTCAAGGATACNTCACATGTAGTCATAAAGGTAAAAAAACCTATACAAAACGAGCATAGTGTCCCTCAAGCTAAGAGCAGCATAAGAGACATGAAGGAGGCTTGAAGGATTATATCCATTGATCTCTGATTTACTGCAATTCTAGCAAGACTTGGACAGACATATTTAGGTGCCTGAATGGTGGACAGACTGCTGTCTAGTGAAAGAAAAACTTGTAACCTTTTTCTCAATATAGCTTGCTTAAAAAGGAATTCAGTTTACTTAAAATAGCTCCTCAAGAGTACTGAAGGAGGAGATGCTTTCCTGGGTTTTTTTCCCTTTTTTTTTTTTTTTTTTNAATTCTGCTTTACTTGACCAAATTTCCACTTCTATAAAGTAACACTCTTTCCCGTATATCGATATACAGCTTAGTCTACATTTTAAAACTAACTTTACCAACAGCTTTATCCATAACCTGCCTTCAAGAAATACCTTTCTCCACATCTTGTTTTTTTTTTTGTAATGACATTTAACGTGATACATACCATACTGTTTCAGCTGAAGGTTCTTCCTTCAGACTTTTTAGAGGACAAAAATGAGACTTCTGAACACCAAATGCAATTTCAGCTATCTCAACTAAGTCCATACCAATGTCAGAAATAAGAGACAGTAGCAAGGAATGGCTACATAGAATCATAAAATGGTAAGGTTGGAAGGGACCTCAAGGATACCACTTAACAGGAGCAGACCAAAAAGGTAACAGCACCTTCTCAAGACACACAGATCAGTAAAAGGATTAAAAGAAAGGACAAACTGAAACCATTCAAAATGGCAACTGCAAAATAAACCAGAAGTCTGGAGTTCCAAAACTGACTCAGAAAAGGAAAAAAAGAAAGTATAAAAATTAGTCGTGTTGCCTAATGACTCAGTTGTGGGACAATGATGTGGGTTTAGGAGTTACCCGCCCCCCACACTTTGTAAAATGACCCAGGCTAAAACTCAGTCGGCTGGAAGTTTAGATGAAGCTATATTTATAGCTCAGCACAATATACAAGCAGATATATACACTGTATACAGGAATATTTAAAGAAATATACAAAGTAAAGGTAATACAGGAACNGACAACTTCTCTTTATCCATAAAAGCTAAAATTCAAAATGGACATAAGTTTGAACATCCCCAGCTGGGAACCCTGCCCTTAACAAATACACTAGATACACATACATGGTTTCTTGGCTGTCTATATTCATATCCATCTGTTAAGATGGCACTGTGCCTACTTACAAGTTGGTCAAACTATCAGTAGGCCATAGGTGCCAAACACTGATCGCTTTCAATGGGCAGCATGCACAATGCTAAGCACTCACTCTTTTGCAAAAAAGCTGTTATCCGTGGAATTATTTATGCAATGGCTGCACATGCTTTCATATTTATTTGGGTAAATCCATTCAAGGACCTTCTATTGACTGAAACAAAAAATGTCTGAAGACTGCAAGAATTTTCTACATGAAAATATACAACTAGGGAGAAAAAAAAAGACAAAAATAATTTTAAAAAATACATTATAGGTGCAAATTCTATCATTCTATGTGCAATTTCTTTTCAGCAAACATGAGGAAGAGCTGCCAACTGTACCTTGCACAACTGTAATGAAGCTGTCTTTAAAAATTTACACAGAGAAACACACATGGAAAAAAAAGATCACCTTTAACTTTCATGCATCTCAATTACCACTCCCCATCAATAAATGGAAATATCTTCTATCCCACAGGTATTGTGAAGCTTAATTCATTAGTGCCTGCAACTAAACTGAAGTCCTTGGAAATAGAGTGCCATAGATGTCAAGTACCATACTATATAATTCAAGTATCAAACAGACCTGTCTCTACTTAACTAAGGTATCCGACAAGAACAATTTTCAAGGTGCATGGTTGCAAACAGCAATACAATATGGTCAAAACCAAGATTTTGCTACTAACAAGTATGAATAACAGAAGTCTACTTGTCTAAGTTCTCTCCAAAAGCCTCTTAGTACTACAAAAGCTGTTTCTTCTGCTTCTACCTAATAAAACATCTTTGAAAAAAATGAATACATTGTACTTAGAATATGTGGGTAATTTTTGATCAAAAGTGCTATTAGTGGTGTTATCTTTACAAATGTTATTTTCAATGGTTGCTACTCTAGGGATATTTGAACTCAGGATAAATATAAATAGTAACTTTTCAATTTTTGTTAGCATCTTTTCTCAGTAAAACTCTGACAGTAATACAAATCAAATTTATTTTGAAGGAAGTATTTCTGTCATGTGGCAAGTCATACTGGTTTCCTCCTGATTCTCCTCTTTTACTCTCAGGGAAATTGCCATTTTTATGGTTGTTTATCTCAGTAGGACCTATTTTCATTCTCAGCACTGGGAAGGCCTTCTGGTGACTTGTGCTCCTCTTCATGAACAGGTAAGACCTGAAATCTACATATGCATAATTAAGACATCTAAGACAAGTGAAGAAAAAAAAAAAACACACCCCACAAAACCAACACATTTTTCTTCCATTAATGGGAGGGAAAGAATGCGGCACTAAGTCTTCTGAATACTGTAGAGTTGCTTCATAGGAGGGACCATCAAAAGAAAAAGTACCCGAAGTATTAAAGTATTAATGACTTGTAGTACTATGTAAGGGAGATAACGAACAAAGACTTTCTTGCATAAGTTGGACATTATGTGACTAGTCTATCATTGTGTTACATCTTTGAGCACCATCATTTCCTAGCAATTAAGATATCTGACAAATAATGATGCTTATGGAAGAAGAGATGCTAGGATTCCTTCCTCAAGAAATAAGAAAATATCTCTTTAGACCACAATTCACGAGAAGTATTTCATCACAACACCTCCACACCAGGTGAACAATTTTTTCTTTTGTGTTTTGTTGGGCTTTTGTTTGGTTTTTTTTTAAATACACTGAAAGCCTTTTTAAAATGCAACTTGTTCAGAGATAGGAAACAGTCATTTACATGAGGAATTACTGGGTTGCTAGCTAATTTTAAATTGTCAAAAAAAGCCATTTTCTTCTTTTGAACAGTATTTAAGGTTCTCCTGAAAATCCTCAACATCATTCAGTTACTGGAATAGGAACACAGTAATTTTTGTAAGGTACCAAATCACCTGTCACGCCGTATTACCTCACCATGACACCAACAGCAAGTACCTATGCATGCCTGAGACACTCAACTTAAAAGGGCTGTATAGTTTGCCACACTGTATAAATATCAACAGTTATGAAATTCATTGGGAATCCTGTCTCATTTGGGGATTATCCCAAATCTAAGTGGGATCTAATCCCAAGAACTAAGTGGACAGTTTATTCCTTCAGAGGAAGGCAAATTCTAACAGTGCGGTAACATCTACAGGAAGCTTCACAAAAGCTTTTATATTTTTGCTTATGTTAAGGGTGGCCCACGCATTCCCTGTAAATTAATATAAGCCTTAAGCACAAATCAAAACCCAAAGGAAACAGGGTTTTCCCTGCCTGAAAACTTTTAAACAAGGAAGGTAAATGCCAAAACATAGAAAGTGTAGAAAACCCACAACCACTGACAGAAAGAAACCAGCTTAGCCCATCTCTTATACAACAGGCCTGTCCTGACCTTAAACTGGAAGATTTTTATTTGTGATTTCCAGGTTTCCATGTAAAAAACAAAAAAAAAATTTTGTATACTTTAAAGCAAAACTCATAAATGCCTCCCAGCAAGGTCATATTTTGTTTGTCAACCACAACGGGATGTTGCTGAAGGTAATAAACCCCTAGTATAGCTTTTACTTAACCTCCCTCTACTCGTCTTAGCGCTAGAAAAAATAACCACGAAGGAAAGAAACTTAGGCAGCTGCTACCAAAGGCTGATTTCGAGCCAAAAGCCCACGAAGGTGGCAGAAGGAGGTAAAGCAGACCCGTTGGTGTAGACCGAGGGATATCTTACCCATGTGGCCCCAGTCTTTCCCTCCCTGCTGGCCCAAGGAGATGCCTCCGGCGCCACGGGCTGGGACGGGAGGGAGCAAGGAATGTGCCTTCTCTACCCCTGGTAGTAGACGAGAAGGAGTAACAGGGCCTGAGAGGGCCCCAGAGGTACCACCATGCTTCTTAGCGACAGCAGCAGGAAAACTCGACCGCAAGCCGCAAGAAGGGCCGAGCAGGCCGAAGAATAGGCGAATCGCCACCCTCAAAACTCGCCTCCTGAAAAAAACATCTCCATATCCCAAAAGCAGCCGCCGACTTCAAATACCTCCTCCGTACCGAGGCCCGTCCGCCGCTCCGTCCGCCACGTCCGAAATTCCCGCACTGCGAAGAACCCTGAGACGGGCCGCCCGCTCCAGCGCTCACCTCCCAGCATCGCCCGCGCCCATTGGGCCGCCGCACAACGGCCGTCCGCCGTCGCCCCTCCCTTCGCGCGGTGCCTCCTGGGAAGTGTAGTCCTTATCGCTGCGAGTTGGAGTGGCACACTTCCCAGCAGGCAGCGCGATCGCCATCGGTCAGAAGCTAGAGTCTTTTACATAAGAGAAATCTGTAGGAAATCTTGGCGGTTTAGGCCAAAATATGTTGGAAAAATCTATGGCAGGCTCATGCCGTGTGCCAATAACCCCGACACAGGCTTAGCAGGTGTCTGTACCTTGTAAGGTAATTCAAGGGCACTCCATCTTCTATGTGATGCCCAGCCAAAACGCAGCCCCTCCCAGCCACCCCAGCACCACAGCCAGCACTTACACATTACTTCATTGCATACCATTGCATATGTCATTATGTTGCCTACTTTGCTACTGCCAGACCCTTTCTGATTTTACCAACTACAGTCTCACACAGTTGTGCAATAAAGCTTTGCTCTGCTCTGGAAAAGCTTTTTGTCAATGGTTTGACATAGGCTGTGTTTATTCCTGACAGATTGTTTTGGTTTCTTAAACAAGTTCTATGATACTTAAATTGTTTTGAGTGCACAAGAATGTTTTGCAGAATTAATAGTTGCAAAGTTTTATGAAAAATAAAAGATGCCTTCAAAGGGTCAGCATGGATTCTACCTCCCCTCTTCTGGTTCTCTTTTTTTTTTTTTTTTTTCCCCATCACAATCTCCTTTTCCTTAGGTTTGAGACAAATCAAGCAGTATTTGGTAAGGTCACATGCTGCATCTCCTTCCTTTGTCAACAGATACAAATACATGTGTACCCACACCCACTTCTTTCAAGCTGTGAAGTGGGAGACAAACATGAAAGACTGAAGATATGTCAAAACAAGGGATTTAGGGGGCTAGGAAGGAAAATAAAATTACACTGATTTGGTGCTGTTAATTTGCTGGAGGGTTCTAACTTCGAAAAAAAAAAAAGCACTATGCTTTCAAAACTGTCATCTTCACACACTACAATGTTAGAGGTAATAAGTAGCTTAAAACAAGTAACTATCATTCCATAGTATATTCCTTGTGATAGTACTTATATAGAAGACTTCCTAGAAAACTAGGGCTACATTAATAATAATACATATGTGTACTAGTAATTCTCGGTACTTTTACAGATGCTCAGGAATCTGAACTGTTCTGAATGTTCGATGATACTGAACAGACCAAAAGATTGTTTGAAAGAAGTGAAGGACATTACTGGTTGACAAGAATGCCTGAAGAGGTAGTGGTCAAACTGGTCAAACTACAGTATGAATTTTTCTAACCCAGTGTCTCATAAAATAACCTACATTAACCTTGAAATTTTTCAGAAGACCAAAGGAGTCTAGAGTAAATGGAGAACAGCACTTTCACAAATGGCTGGTCTTTTGGGAGAGCTACATGTACTCATCAGTTCCAGAAGACATGCAAGTTACATCCTTATTACTGGAAGAATATTAATAATGTTCCTCAAATGACTCAAAATAGCATAAAGAACCTTTGAATCCTCCTAACTTACTGAAAAGGGAGGGGGGATTTGTTTTAAAAAATGAAGTGTTCCAAATCATTTGGCCTCAAAATTTCATTCTACATTAAGAAAACTAAGGCATAGATTGATTAAACTGTTTACTTTGGGTCCTCAGGGATTATTAAGTAAAGTCAGAAATGTAGTCTGAATGTCTTAAGTGGGTTCAGTGGTTTCTCACAAAGCTAAATAGAATGCAATACACAGTTGAGGAACATGAGGATTCCAGCAAAAATACCAAGTAAGAGAATGCCAAATGTTTGCAGGTAGTGAGATAATGAGTTATATTTTAGTTAGGCTTGTTTCTGCTTTAGTGCTGTGTTTTTCAGTCTGTGATTCATGAACTAAAGGTCTGCAAGATATCAGAGGGCAATACTGGACTATCACATACTTTTCTACATACAAATGCAAGTAAGCAAGCAAAAATCTAGAAATGTAAAAGTAA
This sequence comes from Ramphastos sulfuratus, assembly GCA_013399055.1. Taxonomy (NCBI): domain Eukaryota; kingdom Metazoa; phylum Chordata; class Aves; order Piciformes; family Ramphastidae; genus Ramphastos; species Ramphastos sulfuratus. Next base: position 6,806 of record WBNM01021029.1, read on the forward strand.
TATAGCATTTCCCTTAAGTTTTGTTCTTGAAAATTAAGCCCATAAAATACCACAAGATCATTTTTTTCTTTCTTTATAAGAAATTAAATTACCTTTGGATTTTAAAAGTGTGGATTGAAATGATAGTGATACTTTTGCATTACGTTCTTCACACTTCCACTCTTCCAGATTTTTTTTAAACTAGATAGCTCAAAACTACAGCATGTATTTCCTTCCTGCAATCTTTTTTATTTTTCTGATTTACAAAGTGAGAAAAGTCCTTATACACTTCACAGACACCTTGCCATACCACCCACAATGCTTGAAAAAAAAAACAAACAGAAATTAAAAAAAGAAATAAAATCAGTGGACAGTTACAAAATTAAAGGGAAGTCTGCCACCACGAGTGCTAGATAAAAGGATACATAGGTACTGCACTTCGCTGTCCTAATTGAGGTTTGATTGAGGTTTGACTACCACAGACAGGAGTAGAGATTAGAAATTACCCTTTCTAAAAATCACCACAGTATTTGCTTCAAATTTCAGTCCTCTTCAAGTGCTAGACAACAAAAAAAAAAAAAAAATTTGCTAAAAACCTAGTAGTGGTCAGATGCCTTAAAGAGTTTGAGAAGGAAGTGGTATGATCACATTCCAAGAAGTAGCTCTTGACTGGGTAGCCTTCTGTCACCATCTGCCCATGCTGCACAAAGAATTATGCTTCTCATTGTATCTATGTGTCATTCTGCAGGGTGACTATACTGACACTGGGAGAAAAATGGGGTTACAGCAAACTTTCTTATTTTACCTCTCATTCACGTTTCACATTATTTTCCTCAGTGGAAGGATGTGTTTAAATTAAACGAAGGGTGTGGGGTTTTTCCTCTGATGTACTTTAATTAAACTTTAAAACTGTAATCACTGTTCTCTAAGAATAGCAGCATAGCTCTCTGAAGTTATCTTAGTTCATCAATCAACATACATTCTACAAGTATTTAAGATGATCTACCCTGCAACCTCACCTTGTGTGCTTTATGAGAATAGTACAATATCCTGTGGTGTCTAAGCACTGTTAAAATGTAGCTAGGAACAAAATTGGTTTTGCCGTGTTTAAGATCTTTCCAGGTGTCTTTACATGTTAGAACAACTTTTTTTATTTTCTTACAGAGGAATTAAAATTTTTGTTTATTAATTCTCTCAGATTTCAATAAGAAACCAGAGAGAATCAAATACTACTGTGAATATTCAATCCATTCAATGAGACAACTGTTTTACTCAAAGTTATTACACCTCTGTTGAGAAAACTGCTCATGAGATAAAGCTCTCACCTAAGTTCTCCTTACCAAAGGAAGGTGCAATATTGTTTCATAATAGGATCAAGTTCTTACCACACTTAATAAAAAAATCTTTTTGGTAAATAAATATTTACTCATTTTACAAATGAAGAATTGGACACAGAGATGCTGACTGAATTTCTTTCATCATGATGTGATGAATGAAATTTGTAATAAATATCAAAGTAAGACCTGGATTTTTTGAGTCCTATTTCTATATTATGAATTACAAACCCATTACTAATTGTTCTTACAAAACATTAAATTAAAATTAAGATGCTGAGGCAGTAAAAATGTTTGCAATCTTGCAACTCTTTGGAAATCTCTTCTGTATTCATTCTCCATGTTAAGCAGTTAAATAGATGAAGGAATGGAATACAGAGAAGAGGAGGTCCAAAGTGTACAGAGTATCCAGTAATTTAATGGACAGAGGATGGAGAATTAGAAGAACTAATGAAAATGCTATGGAAGAAAAGCTAGACAGTCAGATCCATTGGAAGTTTCACTTTTATTCTGGAAGTCTTGTGATGCTAACAGACATGCAATTTGAAGCTGTTAAAAGGGAATCATTTAAAATAACTTAAAGCTTCTAAGATTAGGGTTTGTTTGAAGTGCATTAAATTAATCAAAATTAAAGGACTTTCATGAGTTTCCAAAGGGTTTGTATGTTTTCTTTGGTCAAGGTCCAAACTCATATGCATGGACATTTTTTTTTCTACTTATAAATAAATGACAGGACTGTCTTGGATATGAAGTGTCTTCACTCATCTTACTTAGCTATATTTATAGGTATGCATATATTTTGTCAGGGGAGCACTGGATATCCTATGCTATAGTTGCATTGACATGCACACAAACAGTACATGAAGTCTAACTATAATGATACAAAGCACTTCTGTTTATCATCAAACATTTCATATATCCCATTACATGTGAAAGAATTATTATCTGTCCTGCTGCAGTACAATGTTTTTTCCTATAATGGAATTTTACTCTGCAAGTTTATTTTGGTATTAAAAGGTTCCACTTTATAATGTCTATGGTTCAATCAGTGATCTAAAAGGCACTTAAAAGCTTTGAACAAGATACATAAAACGCTTTTATTGCAAAAGCTTTGCTGTATCTACCAATTTCACCATTGATCTCTTACCATGTAAGGCAGTTCTGGAAGTTGACTATGCTGTATAAAATCACATGGTGGCTTTTGATCTCCAGCTGGTGATTAAAGCACATTATGGAGGTTTGAAATTTTCTTGCGGTCATTAGCATACCTCCAAACACTTCTGTGATAAATGGTAGTGGTGTTCTCCCTGCATGCTCTTTAAATAGGAAACTAGGAATCTATAAAATTATTTACTATCCTTTGTAGCTCAGAGGATACAGACCTCTTGAATGAGGTAACCTTACCCTTAGCAATAGAATTACTGATCAAATAGTCAATTCTTAAGGTGATTAGGCTCTATCAAAATTCAAGGAAGAATGAGGTTAGATAGTTTTAAAAACCTCTTTTGATACAAACAAGCAAAGCTTCATGTTTTACGAGACCTTGTATGGTCATTCCCTATCTGCAATTCCATATTTCCCACTGCTAAAACACATTGCTATCACTTCCAAGGTATTCAGGCTGTTGCAGGTTTTCCACAGTGGATTTTTAAACAATGCAACATTAACTGTGATGCTAGTAAATATAATTTAAAAAAAAAAAAAAACTAAAAGGAAAAGAGAAAACAAAATCTTTCCTTGTCTATTTTGAAATCGTATTTATGTGGTGGAAAAAAAAAATAAAGACTAGCCATATATTTGTTACTTTCTCTAGCAATTTCTTTGGGGTTTCCTTTCACAGAAAATAAATGAGGATGCCACTTTTATATACTTATATTTCACTTTATTATATTACATTGCATTTTATTTATTGTTGTTTACCATCTATATCCTGCTAGCAAGGAAGGTTTACTGAATGTTACCCACATACAAAGGAAAATGGTATTTGCTCAAAGAGATCACAGTCAGCAAATACCAAATAAATTTCAAAGCTTTCTGTTAGTTGTTCTACTCTATGCCATTCATTCCCAAAAATAGAATGAATATAGGTAACCTGGTTTTTGACAAGTCATCAGTTACAAGCTTTAAAAAGGGGAAAAAATCTGGGTCAGGGAAAGAGTATTGGCCTGAGAATGGATGTTCCAGTTGTAAGGGAAACATATGAGAGGACAGTAAAACTTGTGGAAGAGATGGGCAGGCAGAATATCAAGGTTAGCAGATAATGGCACACCAATGATGAAGCACAGTTGTGTGGAAAAGCATCTTGAATTATTTGAATCTAGGAAATAACAGGTTCAAATATCTGTTTTTATCCAGCAGTTTAACTAACACTTGGAAGAAGAGCAGAACTACAGAAAGTGAGCACTAAAAATTCATCATATAAGTAATATTTTAATTTCATCTCCAAGCAACACTAAAATACCTAAGATCTTTTGTAAGGTTAGACACAGTAGTTTTTATCCAAGGAGTCTGTTGGTCAGAAAAAAAGACAACTAACAAAAACCAGCACACATTATACCTTTTTTTTTCATATAAAAAACTATAATCAGTGTTGATATGAAGAGATATTTGGCTTAATTGTTTCATACAAACATTCTCCGAGGAAGTAGAAGGGCAGAAGTCATTGATGGCTTCTGCAGAAGAAATCATACAATGGAAATTAAAAATGAACCACTGCATTTCATTATACTCCAGACTTTTCTGTCTTCTGACAAACTTTATTGTCCAAAATCAGCCATCTAGAGAAGGAAAAATACTTACTCTCTTCTGTACTCGAGCGTAGTATGGAATCCTTTCCATCATGCTGCTTTTCTGCATAGTTTTGGTGTTCGTGGTCATGCTAATCTACATAAAATTACATGACGTGTAACAAGGTATCTGATTTGCATAAGAAATGCTTTTCTCCAAGCCCCGAATAGGACTAAGAAACTCTACAAACTGCTACCACTAGGTGTCTCATTGCCTTCAATATGCTGGAACTTGAGGAAGAAATGTTTAACAAAATTTAACAAAAATTCTTTTAATTACCTCTGACATTCCCTCCAACGTTAGACTAGCACACCCTGAATTTAATCACATGCATTATTATAATCATGCTGTCAATCAGATTTTAAAATATTTCATTTTTTTACATAATTACAGTAGAATCCCTACAGCCTGTCTAGAACATGGATATGGCAAGATTGATATTGTGTTACAAAATGTGATCTGACAAAGAAACAATAAAATTGATGCTTCTGTGAAAAAATTGAAGAAACACTGAACTCTTAATACATTTACCCTGCAAATATGTTGCATCAGGTAGAATGTCAAGAGTTAACATAACTGCCGGCCCATTCACTGGATAATATTCTTGTCATGCTTTAAGTGCATAAACGTTGTCTGTGTAATTTGTATTTTTGTTTTAAAATCTGTGTCTTTAATTTGCTTAATTGGAACAAATTGCATGGAGGACTTCTTTTGCTTTTGCACATACAGCAAAAGCTTTAGAGAAGCTATCAATGAAGAACTGGGATACCAAGGAGAAAGTTGGGCTCATCTTGAAACTCCTCTGAGACAATTCCATCTATGGAAAGGCACAGAACTAGTGGGCTCTTTGATTAGTGTTTGCAAACAGCTCATGATAAGACCTCCATAGTACATGCTGATATATTTTTCAAAAATGAAACGTTCCTGCTTTTTGGTGTATGGTGGGAAGGGTATTTTTTATGTGAATACTTAAAAAGATATGAGATGCATGTAGAGATGGAAGGCTCTTTACAAGGGGACCCATCTGCCAGCAATTACAAGGGGCCCTCTGAATATATATAATACAAATTTAAGTCTGGCTCAGGTGAGCATTAGTTAGATATGGTCTCTCTCACTTTTAGGACAGTAGTTTGTCTTTTAACCAAGAAGGTAATTTTTACCATCTGATTACTATTTCATGGCCTCTGTGAATGAGTTTGCAGACCCCATCCTGATTTTATGTAGACAGATGTCCCCCTTCACAAAAACAACTGTCACAATTGGCAATAGTTGTCACACATGCTGGCAGCAGCATGGACTCAGGATGAATGAACGGGAGGCAGGAGAGTGTCCTCCTCACTACAAGCAGACAGCTGAAGACAAGGAATATTTGCAATACTACCGACAGTGCTACATTTTCAGTATGCAATATCATTAATTCAGGCATCTTTTATGTCACCAGTGCTCTTTGCTTTAAAACCCATTTGTTTGGATATTTCCAGACAGGTATTCCACTAGAATAACTTGATCTAAATCTGTTTGGTTAACTTAAGACAACCTCTTGTGCAATAGCAAATTAATAATTAATTTCTTCCTTTGCAATGGTGAATGAGGAAAGTTGAAAAAAAAAATTTCACTGAAGAAATATGCAAGGCTCTTCAGAAGTTACAGAAATACACATATAGCTTCACACACAGTCACAGTACTTTCCCACCCTTCATCAGGGTGCTGTGCTCCTTCTCTTCATCATCATTCTGTCCTCAGGGTCTCATTTGCTTATTTTCCATATCACTGGTACTGGCCCTGTTATTCAGAGAAATACTGTTTTACTTGAGTATTATCTCAGCTCCTAAGACCTCTGTTTATAAGATCTGGTTTTTTTTTCTAGTTGAGTTGCCGTATTTTCATGCAGACATCTGTTGAAAGGCTTGAATTAATTAATGTGGTAGTAGCAACTAAGAAAACATGATTAATCAGCTTTGGCCTCTGCCACAGTGAACTTATCAGGGCACTGAGAGATGAACAGAATCTGATGGGCTCTCTGCCTTGTTATCTATTCTTGGAGAATAAGTTTTTTATTTTTTCTTTTTCCTTTCATGCCACCATATCCTACTTTTCCATCACAGACTTGAACCCAGCTCCATCAAACATATGAAAGATGACCTTGCATATCTTGTGGTGGAGGGGATGAGTTCTGCATTCCCTGCAGACTGGCTGTTTTTTGACACGAGATGCCAAGCTTTGTCCCTCCTCGGTTTGCTATAGCTTATGCTCAGTTGAAACATATTACAAAGAAGGTGATTACCATCTATTATTGAAATAGCTAATTTTTTCAGTAAAGACATAGCTTTGAAGATATTTAAATTATATTAAACCTACCTCAGTGATATAAATAAAGGAGCAAGGTCAGCAGTTTTTATGACACCATATACTGACAATACTCTAAATTGTCCACTAAACATATTTCATTCTCTAAATTGTCCACTAAACATTTTTCATTCTCCGCAGAATATCAACATACCGACTGCAATATTTCTTTCTCTGCTCTTTTACTTGCTAATAATCAAATTGCAGCCATCAACCTTTTCATTCAGAACTACTTGCTCCAAAAAGTAAGCACAGCCATTTGAAACAATTTTCTAGCTATCTCAGATGGAATGTAAGTTTTAAATTGTTAAATTGTAAGACTGCCACCTCGTAAACATATTATAATGTGTACTGATCTATTCTGGTGAACAGCTGAATAATAATGTACTTTAAAAACAGTTTGAAATGCATCTTCTAAGATATAAAACAGAGAGGATGACTAATATGAGAATATGGCATTTCACAGCAAACCTAATGAGAGCTTGTGAAAGCTACAGTATCTCATCACCACACTGGTTACATTGGCTGCAATACAGTCAATACTATATTGACTGCTAGAAAGGCTGTAAGTACAAAGCATTCCATCTTTCCTGATGAAAGTGACTGAACTGGGCCAAAAGTTATGGGTAAAGAGTAAATCTTCTAGTTTCATGAATTTTGTATAACTTATTCTTGAATATTTGTTAAAATTGTCTCACATCTCCTTGACCAATGTAAACTTTGCTTTTCCTTCATTTTCGAAGAGTCTTCTGAGAATGATCATTAAAGTAATATTTTTAATACATAATTTATCTGCAGAGCCCCAAAATAGAGCCTGCTTTGCCTGCCTTTCTAGTTCAGAAAACTCTAGAGGATACAATTACTTTTAAAAGGATTGGTTGCCTGATCAGGTGGCTTATACTTTTTTGTTGTTTCTTCAAAGTAGGAAACATTTTATAAGTGTTTGCTGTTTACTTGGATTTGCATTGTTTGTGCACAAGAGAGCCTTCTAAACAACAGGGCAAATCTGTCTAGCTCAGGCATAAAATCATCTGTCCCATTTGCTCAGTATTGTAGAGAGAGCTGAAGTAGCTCAAAGTCCACATGCCATCTCTCTCTCCTGCTCGTATGGGCTGTTATTCAAGCACTCATTCTGGGATGAAAAGCTGCAGTCAGCAATCACTGTGTGTCTATGCAACATAGATGATAGATGCTACATGGCCTCTAATTCTTAATCAAGGCACCACAGAGGACTCAGCACAGAGGACTAGCAAGCACACACCCCCACGTTCCAAAAACCAAACGCATCTGTTTGAGAAAGCAAAAAAACCCAAACCTAAGACCATATCCTATATAACCAACTAAAGAGATGCTTTCCTATAGTACTGATATCTTTGTGTCACATAGTGTAGATAAGGCTCAAACTGCTATTTTTTGACCATTTTATGAAAAAAAGGAAAGGCTGCATTTGCAAATGCTCATAACAGCGCAGGAAAATTTTGTCTCATAAAAAAAAAAACTGAATGAGGAATTCAGATGCATGGGTATTTGTCATTTCTGGATGCAGCTGGTCAAATAAGACACATAAGCTTTTACTGCAAACATTGTTTTTCACATATGTAGATTGCTAGAGCTTTTGTTATAAATATTAAAAGTATTATGTCGTCCTGGAATGATAAAAGTGCATAGAAGGAAGAAGTATGTACATACAGGCGTGAACCTTCCCAGGGATATCCTGAACAACATTTATACCTGGTCTTTCAAACAGGCCAGAAGTTGTGAACAATTATTTCACCTAAGAGGTAGGATATACTTGAATAGAAATATTTGCTTTTTTTTTTTTTTTTTTAGTTGCCAATATCCTAATTTATTAGGTAGAATAATTTTTAATTACTAATACTTAAAAAAATGGAAAGCATAAAAGACAGAAAGGACATATGGAAACATTTTTTAGGTTTTATTTGTCCCTCAATAGCAAGCCAAGCATCAGGTTATTATAAACTATCTGAAAAGTTCGTTGCAAAACACCATTTTTAGATGAAGTTGATTGTTGCTTGTTTTGTTTTGTTTTGTTTTGTTTTTTCAAATTAACAACACAGCATAATAAAAATCAACCTCTGCCCTACTGTGGTCATTTTTGCCAGGGCAGTGTGAGCATGAAGTGGATATGAATCATTAAAGGTGTGATCTAATAGTGTTTTATTGAACTTTGACTCATTGTGAATTTCTTTCTCACATCAATAATAAGCTGCAAAAACCTTCACAACACTAACAAACACAATAGTCAGAACATTGAAATAGTCTCGCTTTGTACTGTATACCACAAAGGATATAACACCAACAAGAATCAAAACCATCATGAAAAATAAACAGACAGAAGCACTCTCAAAACCCACAGAAGACGTTCCAAGAAAGAACCAGAAGGGACATTTGCCTAGGAATAAAGGAAGCCTGGGGATTTAACAGATGAGTGACAGAGATGACAGCAGGTAGGAGTGGGCAGCTGAGGGGTTTGGTCTGGTGGCAGGGAGAAAAGAATTGCACCTGGTGTTTCTGGGCACAAAAGTTGTTGGGAAGCAGGTAGAGCAGACAGAGGGCAAAGTCCAGACAGAACAGGGCAAAGAGAACCAAGCGGGAGTTACTGAAGAGAAGATGTAGCCAACTGGAAAGCCTTTTCAGCACTGAATACAAAAGGAAAGGACAAGCCAGGGAGGAGGAGAATAAGAAATACTTATCTATCCCAATGGTCTTCCACTTCTCTGGTAAGTAAGCATTTTCCAGCTGATGAAGGAGGGAAACTGAAGCAGACAAAGCAGGAGGTAGAATATACTTGCCAGTTTGAAGTTCCCAGCCAAGTCTGCTTTGCATGGCTACACATGCTGTACTTGGTATCTGCCAAGTTGACCATTTGCAATTGTTCAGAATTTTAATTGTTTCTTTTTCACTGCATGAAACGATCCTGGGACACTTGCACCCAATATGTAGTTTAGGTTATATATCGAAGTTGTATGTCTAGAGAAAAGTTAATTGTACAAGGAGAAGCTTTTTACCTGCTACTGGGCAGTTCTGCAAATGCACTTTAGGCTTAATTTGCAACACCCTGCATAAAATTTCAGTGCCACCTCTCTTCAGAGCAATGGCTCAGTTACGCTGAACTATGCCACCTCTGAACAGAATGCAGTCTATTGTATCTGTTTTATAACCTTTATGACTCAGAATCCAACACAGTAATCGAAACAAAAGAGCAACTCCAAAAACATATTTATAATGCTGATGATTTGATACATCACCATTTAGTGAGCAGGTAGAAATTTCAAGCTGATACACTTTATCTTAAACAAAAGGTCACATTCTTAACAAGCTTCATCATGTTTTTCGAGGTCCACAGACAGAGGAGGGTGAAGCTTGGTTTCTTTTTCACTGCCATCATTACTATCCAAAACACATTGGACAGGACAGCTCAGGGACCTGAAGCATGGATAGTTTTCCTTCCTATGCATAGGCTAAATTTCAACTACTGACCTACATCAGAACTGGTAAGAAACCAATTATTGCCAATTTATATAAGCAACAGCAAATAGTTTTGTTGTCTCCGTACATTTTCTACAGAAAAACAGGGTACAGACCATGGCCCTACCAGTTTCAACATCATTATTGCAGATGAGCAGCAGAAAAGGGTTAGGTGTTATCTAAGCAGGGCACTATTCTGAAACACCTACCTATTTTATAGTTTAATTTTATGCAGAGACACATGCGCTCAGCGTACAGCTATGTGGGCCTGGTCTGTTTAATCCTTTGATAAGGAGTAGCCACAAGAACATGTAATTGTTTCTTAACAAGTCCACGAGTAGGAAAATACAGAGTTGACTAAGTTCTGTTCTAGATTCCCCAGTACCAAAAAGCAGAGCTACCTGCCCAAAGCCATTTCTGGTCTCCACAGAGAAGAATTTATTCCTGTCTTTTAGAGGAGGCTTTGAAAGTGGTACGGAATTGTAGCCTCAGAAAACTTCGAGGTTCTCAGTAAGCTGACCATCATGGCTGCTCTGATCTTCATACCTATAGCACACTACATTCAGATCCTCCTTGAAGAACAGCTTCCTCACAAACTGAATTTAACTTGTGCTGCTGATGTGGATTTCTTTTATGACACATTGAGCCATCCAGTGGTACAGGCTGAAACTAACTACTACATATACTTGTTAATGCATTACTCCAGTGTCTTTCTTTGTATGAGATGTGTATTAGAGACTACAAAAAAAACCCAAAAACCCAAAACCAAAAAAACAAAAACCAAAAACCAAAAACACCCTAGTAAAATATCTATTTAGTGATTATTGCAAACAAAACCGAAGATGATGAACATTTATAATCATTTAAGGTCAGACAGAAGTGGTCTGTCAACACTGACTGAATAGAGGAGTCTCAGTTTCTGACTTCCTGCAAATTCTTCTAATAGTTTGAGTTAATTTATCCCAGATCATCTCTCTTCTGTGAACGCTAGACTCTTGTGACTGCAAAAGGTTACTTTAGTATTTGAAATAGAAAGAGAGAAGTATCTATACACAGAAGCAGAGCTCCAACCATTGAGGGCTTAAATTAGCCAACAATTAAGTATAGTGTGAGTGGTAGTTTTGTTTTAAAAGATTGTGAGCAAATTAAATGCTGAATAACGGTGCTGTAACATTAATGCTTGGCTTAGCAGGGGCAAAAAAGAGAGATAAATACCAATAAAATACAAATAAAATAGGGAGCTCCTCAAGGGACACTCCTATGGACAGTCTGCCCCCACTGTTTTTAACATTTCCTTTCAAAATTTACTTAGATATCCATTTCTGAACGCCTAAAATCAACCCCTCTATATAGCATCAACTCATGTCATCATTCATTGCTATATTTGAGGCTGTAACAAAATTCCTTCTCCTCAATGTTGAAGGAAAAGAATAACAATGGACGAAAGCCAGAAATGACCTTATGGTTTGGTTCCAGCAATCCAACAAACCATCTAAGAAAACTAAACAATGTTAATATCAGTATTTAACTCATTGCTGATGCACTGGAAGCAATAGCAAGGCTTTATATAAAGTATTTCTGAAGCGACTATTATTTTGCACCAACCAAGCAAAGGGCAGAGCTGATGGTCTCTGGTATCCCTGGTTAATAAGTAAATGCTTCATTGATCACAACAGCAATGACAGTCTTCTGTCATTCTAGTAAAGTTTCTTTAAAAGATATAGCTCTGGTTACAGAATAGCTTGTCCATCCTGAACAACAATTTCAAGGGAGTATCAAAGGACAACTGGCTTTATCTAAAACATATGTTGACTTTTTTCTTCTGAAGAGACATTATTCAAGTTCTCCCAATGCTTCTTTTTTCTTCTTTCTTCTTTTTTTCTTTTTTTCTTTTTTTTTTTTTTAATGAAAAGTAAACTTAATTTTATAATAATTTTCTGGTAAGACACAGTGATAAGTAATTTTAGGGAAAACACTTAACCTTTAAAAGCTGATTTTGAGTAACCTTAAGGTCTACTTCATCTGACCAAAATTTGTACGTTATCTAGGAAACCACCATAAGCACTACATAAAACACTTTAAATCCTGAACATGTAAGTCAGTAAGAAACATTGTGGACTTCATGGGACCCCCTGCTGATGCAGTATTGTCAGACAAGTCGTTGCAGAATCTGAGTATATAGCTAAATAGCTAATTCAGGATGTCATAAAGAATGAAAAGTGCAAAAGAAAAGGTAATAGTTCTGTTCTGGGGACGAAATAAGCTCTAATCAATGTTTCCTTTTCTAAAATAACTGCAGCAAGTCAATTTAATGTCCAGCTGATGGAGCAGGTGTACTCTGTGTCACAATGTATAGTCCTGGTGTCTAGTTTTTCTTACCAAGGCAATCAGGTTTGGAGGTTATTAGTGGTATAGAGCGTGTCGGAGTTTCAAGAGCTGTTACAGATGAATTTTTATCTACCAAAATATTAATATAGCTGCAGCTTTCTGAAGTCACTATTAGCTACTCAGAAATATGAACTGTTGTGTAATTGTGCAAATTACCTCCACTACTGGTATCAATGCATTTTTCACCAGGGTTTTATTGGACCAGCTGTTTCTAGACTTCGCAAATAATTCAACATAGTTGTAGTAGGCTTACTGTGTTCTGCAGCAGGTGGGCAGGATAAGACTGTAAACCATCTGTCCATTCATCTATCTTAGAGATGTATCTTCATATTTCAATAATAGTAAAAAATCATATCATTAGATGACTGATAAAATCATCTCCATTTTAGAGGTGGGAAAAGAAATGAGGCCTGAGCACCTCCCTCAAGTTGAACCGAAGTCTATGATGTCACATCTCTTTGTGATAGTACAATGTTCCTTCATCCTGTACAGCATCTCTCCCTACCTGTGACTCCCCACCTACTCCTTTGTGTGGTGTGTACACGAAGTGAGATGATTTACAAAAAGAGTGATATGATTTGCTCTTTTCATGCTAATTCAGTGTATTCAGGCTATTCAGTATATATGATATTCAGAAATACCTTAAGTAGATGGATCTGGTCTCTGAGTTTCATAGCTGCACTTCACCCATTACGCAGTGAACTACACTGCACATAGTATGTATGAGTAATGTTAAATGTGGACCGTGCCAATCTAAAGTGAAACATTAGGGGGCTTCATGTTCAGTCCAGCATGGGAAAGGACAATTTTGCAAAAGGTTAATGAGCATTTGCTAATGTCAAAGAGCGCATTCTAATGCCAGCAGTAGGAGGAGTGGCTGCACAGAGGATATTCGAGGGTGGGCAAATGCTCTCTGGGGCTGTTGAATCTGACATCAGGGTTGATGTACCCTCCCACTATGCTGTGGCTGCTGGTAGAAACAGCCCTTAGGACTATAACTGCATAGAGAAGTTGCTCTCTAGTGCCTCTACAGGAGAGGGCTTCTAAGGGCTGAGATAAGAATCATGTGCTTTCTTTTGTTATCACAAATATTTTTTATCTCCTTCCAAAGCAGTAAAGCCTGGGCAAAAGGAGACTCTTTCTGGAAATGCTTAATGGCAAGTATACATGCATACAAAGAATTGCAAAATTTGTACATGGAGCTGTGTGTGCTTGGGCAAGGACTGGGAAGGCAGGCTGGCTGCAGGCAGCTGACTGTGCAATCAGAACAGTAGCAGTCAGCTGAAAAGCTGCATCTCCCCCAGTTACTAGTGCCCAATATGATCCTCTCTGCAATAAGATCAACAGTGTTGTGTGTCTCTTTCCCATAAACACCGTCCACTTGTTAAGTCAAGGAACATGGCCACCTGCTTTCTGGGAACCTTGCAAACAGAAAGACTTTCTGTAGAGGATGGGCAACACATGCAGGCCTACACCCCTGTTACGTCATGTAGCATGGGATCACATATGACAGTTACCTCTCCTATGGTAAGGAACTCTCTTTGCTTGGGCACTTAGCCCAGTATCAAATACAATCTGGTTCAGCTTCACTGAGCCCACTGTACAGCACAGAGGGGCTTTGAAGCCTCAAGAGAGACTGTTTCCAAATGAAGTTGCTGCCTATATGGTGAACCAGAGGAAAGTTTCTAACAAGAGTGCTCAGTGGATAGAAGAGACTGCATGTTTCCAAGTGGACAGTGGGTAGAGGCATCTCACTTAAGGTCTGTGACAGCAATTACTGTTGAATCATTGAATTTCTTTCTGAATAGTGAGCTGCTCCATGTGTGCAAAGCAGCATCAGGGCCCAGTTTAAAGCCTGTGTTTTACTTAAGCAGTGCATCCTGCTAACACACAGTAAAATGTGTCTCCTAGCCCCAGACATTTCATGGCATTTTCCTTCATCATTGCCCAGACCTCTCACTATATATGCAAAAGTTGAGGCAAGTTCAAACAGTACAAAACGGCTTTATTTTGGCACAAGAACAACAAAGCTTTGTTGTTCTCCAAGCAGCATAAAAGCATGATGTTAGCAGTAATGCCAACAAAGTGACTCCTGGGCTGACAGTGCATTCAGAGCTGCTGGCACCGGAGGCAGGAGCCGTGTCCCTGGAGAAGGCAGAGTGGCTACTGTGAGGCATGAACCGCTTACATCCACACACACAACGGAAGACGCACTTAAAAAGCGGTAAGAAGAGGGATAGTGCACACTTCAGCTCTGCTTGCAGCCTTTCTGAGCTGCTGGCTCTCAGTGTGGCACGGCTATAGGGCAGCCAGAAAGCTGGCACCCTGCTGCTTGTGCATGGCCTGAATCCGAGGCTACACACACTTCGTCCTCCTGCCGGAAGCATGCTGCTACTGCTGTGAGGCTTGGGACCGAAGCAAAATTAAATTAAAGCTCCCTTCTTAGCAAGCGAAAACCCAAGGCAAACTCTGAACTGGAAACCGACTCTCAGTCTGTCCCTTGCTTTCAGATGTTTTACACACAGGCATACATAGGCAAAGTCACACTCACCTGGGGGTCACGCAGCAGTAATATCAACACTCCATCTGCTTACCAAGAAAGCCAACATAGTGTTAAAAAGCAGGCAGGATGCTCAGACCAGATTGGACTTTAGACAGGAAATTATCTTTTCAAATTTTGGTTGAACGATAAGAAGCTTTTAAAACTAAAGAAATGAATGATGTATGCAAAGCTGTACTTGAAATGATTCTGGTGTTGCAAATTGCCATGCTCTTACTGTGGAGCTGATGAAAATAAATGAAGCTCTGCGTTGCTGGGCTTTTTCCTCCCCCTTCTAATAAATGAAATGAAAAAGCCCCATTATTGTGCCACCTGCTTCAAATTCCTAATTGTGGTAACTGAATTCTGAAATTGTTTGTTAGCTATGTAATACCACAGGCATTAAAAATACTGAGAGGCTATTAAGTTCTTTAAAACACAGCACTGGATAAAAAGGTGCAGCTATCTTCAGATTTTATTTCCAGGAAATAACTTTTCCAGTGGAAAATGTCTTCAAATCCTACAAGTGTATCCTTAAAAAAAAACCCTGTTAACAGCTAGAAAAGCTGCAAAATAAAGACCCAGGAGGAGTCCCACAGCAGATTTGGTTATTTTTAAAAGAGAACAGTACATCATTCTGTTTGCACTTTTCCAGCACAAAAATACAAACATTTCAGAAGACAATAGAAATCACATGAAATTCAAATGTTATGTTTTTGATGTGTGCACACATACATTGTCGAAGTGCCTATAACCATGGTATCTTGCTATATGCCTGAACTATTGCTTCATGTGTGTGTAATGTAGTTCATTTAATTCCTAAATTTCAGGTTCCAATTTTAATAACATTTCAACTCTGATATCTAAATTAATTTTACAGATTCTTAAAAAAAGAGCAGTAATTATTGACATGCTGGAAAGATTTGTTCCTGAAATATTTTATTGTTACAGATAGTTTCTCAAGATTTCTAAATCCTGTTATTTTATTTTTTTAAATAAGAAAGGACAGGGTTTCTGTAAAAAAGTTGCCCCATACATGTGGTAGATATATTTGTGAAATAAAATACTATATATGGATAATAGGTACATATGCAGATATATCTGTCTATGTATGAATTTCTAGACACGGTGCAACCATTCACCTTAGACTGGCTCCTAATGTATAAAACCTCAGCACAGAAATGAGTAACGGGTTAAAATAACAATCTCAGAATCCAAGTCAGCTGTGACAATATTCAGCACATTGAACTGCTGAAATCTACATGGAATTAGACATCCCTTTGCTTATCGAACCAAATTAACCAGTTTGTTATTACCTTGCATAAGCATCATTTTAGAGCATAAGAGACGGGAAGAAAAGAGGGCATTTCTCATCACACTTATTACTAGGCAATTCTTGCAAAACCTCTCCCATTTGCTGCTGTCCCCACTTTCCAGCTCCAGAGGCAGAAGTTAACGAGCAGTCTCAGAACAAATCCCAGTAACAACAATTCTTTCTCATCTTTACACTGGCACACAAAGGTGTCCTGTTGGCAGCAAACCCTGGCTTCATCAAACAAGAGAATATTCTAAATGCAAGTGCAAACACTGTGATTTGAATATGTAAAAAAGAAACAACAGAACAAGAATAAGGGAACAACCAAACAGCTTTGCTGATAAAAGAGAGTTTAGCAAAAAAGTTAACTCTAAATTGATCACAGCAGAAAGAGAGTAATTGCAGGTGGAATTTAGCAAATGCTATTTAAATAACATTTATAAAAGATTGCAAACAAAAAGCAGATACAGGTCTTGTCGGGATTAAGAAGAAATGCAAAGTTACACATTCCCAGTTAACTTACGTGATTATTTTACCTCTCTTGTCATATACAGGTTGACAAACTTATAATTGTGTTTTGATTGATATTTAAAATTATATGATGATTAATTTGTACATACATATTTTAGCTCTTGACTTGCTTGCAAACTAGTTGTTACAATTGCTGATTTGATTATGTGCTAGTGGTGCTAGCTGCACCAAAGTCCTGACAAACAATGCTTGGCTTTGAAGCCGTGCTGCTACTGTGTGCTTGTCCACCTAGGCCATATGCTGTTAGTTCTGCCCCTCAGTCCTCGATCAAAGGACTTCCAAAATGGCCACACAAAGATCTATGCACTTCGACTTGCTAGAGCCAAAGATTTCCATATATATATATATATACACACACACACACACACACACACACACACACATATATATATATATACACACCTCTAGAGACATTGCAATACATTCATTTTCAAGTAATACTTTCAAACAACATTTTTGGTAAGAAAATGCTTGTGAAAAATGTACAGAAGAGGGCAAAAATGCAAGGGTTCATCGTACTGTGATTCTTACAGGAACAAATGTTTGTGAGTGTTTCTGTAAAACTAACCACATCTTGTTTGTAATACACTGCCTGACATTAGAAAGAGAATATTTAAAAATACAGGCTCACATCTGCAGAAAGAGCAGTGCTAATTATGAGAAAACACAGAAAATGGATATAAAGTGCAGTAATATATGCATAGGGTTTTTTAACTCCTCT
Organism: Ramphastos sulfuratus; assembly: GCA_013399055.1. Taxonomy (NCBI): domain Eukaryota; kingdom Metazoa; phylum Chordata; class Aves; order Piciformes; family Ramphastidae; genus Ramphastos; species Ramphastos sulfuratus. The sequence continues at coordinate 24,235 of WBNM01021029.1, forward strand.
ATAAGTAAAAGGAATGAAAAACTGGTAAAAGGGGAATAAACCAAGCATTAAATATAAACATGCATGACTATCTATCTAGAGTATCTTGTTTAGATTTTTCAGCTATTTATTGTCTGTTAATTTCCTGTGTTCCTGTGTTTCTATTGAAGCATCAAACACCAAAGCACAAACCTTCAAACTGGCTGTGCATATTTAATAAGTACATAGGCACACACTTTCTATATGCTTACATAACTAGCTAGATGCCAGTGGTATGTGTTTATATATCCTGAAATAACTACGTTTTGTAGAGTGACTAGCACAAATCAGTAGTCTTTTTAATTTATCTCATGTAATAAGGCAAACTTTTCCTAGCATGATTCCTTCTCAGTCTTTTGTACTGAACTTCACCAGAAAGCTGTAGGTAGCAAGTTTCATCTGTATATCTAAGGCTCAATATGATTTTTTTGTATTAAAAATGAAAAGAAAAAGCAGGGGAAATATTTTGAAAGTCAATTAAAATTTTGTGTACGTTTTCATTTTTTAATGATAAATTAAGTTACTAATTTTGTCCGTGCTCTTTGTAGACACTGCAGGTTTAATTGCTAATTGTTAACTGCGAATGAATACATTTGCATATTAATTAGCTCCCAATTTACATTTTTAATTTGCTTCCTTCAAAAGGTGCAAGATAAAAGGTCGTGTTATTTTAAATAATTTATGCTTTATTGCATGAAATACGCTAATATGAAATGTGCCTACTAATTTTAACCCCTTTTCTAAGAAGCAAAGTGAAGAACATTAAAAAGAAAGACAAATCTGGCGATGTTTTGGAAAACATTATGCCATGTTGTTCTTCAGCATTAGAACTTGTTTTTTTCTGAAGCCCGATCTGGTCGAAAATTAATGCATTCTTTCCTTCACCATCAGTTTAAAAAGTGATGGTATATTTGAAGAACAAAACAGCTGCCCAAGGGGGATTGATTGTTGTTTCCTGCAGAGGCATAACAAAAAAGGTTCTCCCTCTCTCTCACCCGCCCTCC
>WBNM01021029.1:31497-160722 GCA_013399055.1 Ramphastos sulfuratus
GAGAGAGTCATTCCCCACTGGAATGGGCTGCCCAGGGAGGTGGTGGAGTCACCGTCCCTGGAGGTGTTCAAGGCACGTTTGGACGTGGCACTTGGTGCCATGGTCTAGTCTTGAGGTCTGTGGTAGTGGGTTGGACTTGATGATCTTTGAGGTCTCTTCCAACCTTGCTATACTGTGATACATCCATAGCCATGTGAGAAAGAGGATGCCAGACCCAGCTCCAGTACATACGAAGGTACAACACAGCCCTCTATCTAAAGGCTACCAGCACTGCTGAACTCTATAGGAGTCAGAGGAAGAGCTTTGCCTTATATTTTTCACATGATCACAGCATGTTTATTCCTAGAGAAAATTTCTCACCCTAAGTCTGTGAAGTGACCAGCGATGAAGACACCTCCTCCATACATGATACACTATCATTCCACCTGTAAAAAGTGCAGTCCTCCCTTTGGTGAACACCAAAGCAGACCCTGCACTTCAGGGCCTAGAGGTGGTGCATAATAATCCCCAAAGCCCACTGTTTACAGTGTTAATGTGTTATGTCAGACTAGGTTCTCACCCTTTTTCCTGCTGGTCTATGAGGTTTTGTGTTTCCCCCTCTCAATCAATAATGGCTTAACTAGCAAATACGGTTCCCATCCCCCAGCACTAATAGACCCCCATGCAGTCAGGAAGCATCAAGATAAACCCTCAGTTACCATGGTGCACCCTGTTTAATGTATGCATTTTTATGGCCGCTGATGTATATGGTTCCATTACTGTCTATGAATACAGAGTACTGGTGCTAGTTAATGTATTATTTATTTTATTACCCTTTTGTATAAGATGGTATTTGTAATTTGGGATTTTATATACTTTGGTTCTGTAATGGTTTCATAATGTGTACACAGCTCAATAATTAAAAAAATATATCTTACCACCTCACCTCCAGAGCCAAGTTTGTTCACACTGCTGACTGCACACCCCGGCCAGCATACTTCCCCAGCTGTCTGCTCCCAGCCCCATTGCCAGGACATGGACTCACCAGCACCCTGAGAAATGCAGCACAAATTTATTCTTTCTGGGATAAGAGGGAAATTTCCTAGAATTTTTGAGTTTTCAGATTTGTAGACCTAGTGCCTGGCTGGCATGTCCCTTTGTTTCCAAAGATTGCTCACAGCACAAGGGCTGCCTGACTGCTCTGCGCTCAGCTGCAGGCAGAGTTTCATCTGCGCAGTAGCAAAAGCATTTTTCACTCTCACCAAAGCAAGTTTCTGCCAGTACAACTTGTTATAAGGCACGCTGCCCAACAAGAAGGACCAAAGAGAAGAGGCAATTTCTCTCTCCTGGCAGTGCAATCTGTGTCTTGTACATTCAGCTCCAGCTGGCCACCCAGCCCTAACCTGGGTGTCCTGCAGTGCTGCTGATCCTCCGGCTGCCTTGTGATGAGGAGCTTGTCACTCCTCCAAATGGTCTGGAAGTTCACTTGCAAAAATTTACAGCCATATCCTCTCAAGTATTACAACCTGGCCATGCAACTGTGTTTATGTATTTGGTGTAGTATAGTTTCCCGGTTCAAACATTTGTGCTAAAACTACGACTTGTCCAAATATATAAGGATAATAAAGCATAATGCACTATGACTTCCTCATGGATGCCAGCCAAACCACATGGCACCTGCACCCTTTGGTTTCAGTCTTGAGTCTACAAGAAGCCACTCTGCCACCACAAAATGTCTCTGCCAGTTCTTGGACTGAAGGAGGTCTGGCCCTTAAACCAGCTTGACCACTGGCCAGGAAGATAATGTTGGAGGTTGACTGAGGTTCTCTGCAGCACCATGGACACTTGTTGATTTGGGCCAAAAAGGCACCAGTAATTCAAAGCCCACAGATGATAGTGTCTTACTGCTGGAGAGAGATGGGAACAATATGAAGGCATAGCTGCCAGAAGCAGCTTTCATCTTCCCAGCTCCATGGCTAGAGGCAGAGCCAAGAAAGCACACAGGCAGGGTCAGAGGAAGAGGAGGAAAATACTGAAGAAGAAACAGAGAAAGCCTTTGCTTGATTTATGCTAGCAGCAGAGGGGAGAGTCAGTAAAACAAGATCAGATTTTGCTATGCTCATTTCACCTGGCATAGTCTGTAACAACTGTGATACAATCATCAAAACACCAAATTGATACAAAGTTTTCATCAACAGACTTACTGGCAGCATCAAAGCCAGGCTGTCTGACAAGGGTCCTTGCACACAGGCAAGTCTCTAGAGGTCACCTTTACCCCAGCAGAGGCATCTAGCACAGCCCCTGTGCGTGCAGACAGAAGGAGCAAGGACCTGCGAGACACAAGGCACAGCGCCAGTCAGAGGAAGAACTGTGGGCAAGTGGTGAGATGGAAATGAGGAAGTATTATCTGTGTCAGTGTTCAGCACACACAGGACTGCAAACCTCCCCCTTTTTTTCTCAGTTGGGCAAAGTTATTAAAGTAATACTGAAATAAAAACACCCAAACACAACTGTGAAGGTCTTTGTAAGAAAGAATGAAAATGTGGTGAGGAGAGCTTCAGGTTATGTAGCACCAAAACAGGGAAAAGACAAATTAATCGAGACTTCCAAAACTACTAACAGGGACTATCAACAGTAGAGAGGGCTAAATACCAGAAAGGATAGTACTCTGCCTTGACTATCAGTATTTGTATCCAAAATATTTGTGTCAGAGGATTAGTGAGATGGGAGGAGGACTGGATGACTTTGTGATGAAACTGCTGGGTAGGAGATACAGGTTCAGCTTCTGCCTTTCCTGTAATCTTCTTGTGTGTAATCTTCTTGCCAAGTTCTCTCTCTCTGCCTTACCATTCCACAATCTGAGATGTCAAGTACCACGCAGTTAGATATTGCCTAGCTGTGTGTGTTTACAGTCTGCCCGGGAGAGCTGATCTCACTATCAGGCAGGGCCAGCAGGCACAACTTCTTAAGGAACTATCACCAGTCATAAACTGTATTAAACCAGCTTCTACCTTACACAATTCAGGTGATATAAATAACTACTAACAGGTGATATGGAGCAGAAACTGTTTCAGAAAGAGAGACCCCTTCTCTGTTCAATGTAACCAAGTACACATACTCACACACACAACCAGACAGTTTTTCAAAAATGAGGATGCAGATGAGAGATTCAAGGACAGTTCTAACTTGCCCTCTGTCAATTTACAAGAGAATTTATTCTGACTATTCATACATGAATAGCATGGCAACAATTACATCCAATGACACCCATGAGATACATAGTACTGAAGACCCTCTCCAAGCAACATGCACAATGCTTCATGTCAGTTTTTTAACTGCACTGAATGTCTGAAATGTGAGAATTTTTTTATCAGATCTCACAGTAATATTTCCTTTAATTATTATCTTAATTTCTTTTATATTCTGCCATGTTTTATAAATGAGAAGTATGATTGACTCACAAGAGTAGAAATGAATATGTGCCAGGAAGTAAAGGGGAGAGACAGTGGCTGCTGAGGCATGTTAAAATAGCCTGTGGTCACTCTTATTTTTGATGCAGAGATCTTGTTTTTGTTATTTAAAGAGAAAAGGAGGGGGAAGGGCTTCAATAGCACAGATTTAAGGACACAAAGAGAAGGTTAGCTGCAAGTCTTCAAATAAAATTCAACCCCAAAACCACAGAATAGCAAATAAAGTATATAGATGGCTAGGTAGAATGCTTCTCTGTATGGATAATTTATTGATTTTCAGTATGAAGCTCTCTGATTATCATAGTCTATTACAAGTCCTTGCTGTGGAGCATATTAATAGTTGGAGAGAGAAAAGAAAATAAGGCAATCAATATTCATCCTACACATTCCAGATACAAACCTCTGACAAATATAGTAAAATGGAAACCAAGAATTACTACACTAACAACACATGCAACTACAAATTATGATGACTTGCCTTGCAAGCCTACTTAACTCAGGACCTATGTTAAACTGGATGCCATTCCAAAGAGCCTGTTTACCCAGGACTGAAACAATAAAAAGATGCATTTTGCTCATCATGGGATGTTCTTCCTAGGCAGCCAATACAGTGTCTTTAATCTTCATGGATGCTGGCTCCACTGCACAAATGAATGCAACAGGCAAAGCCCAACTAACACCTAGAATCAGCTTTCTCATTTAAGTAAGATATGTCTCACTTCTAGATGCTTTCTAGTAATCACTGAAAATGCCTCTCAGAGCCTGGATGACCACTTGCCTCTCCTGAGTTTTGCCAAGGACAATTTCTTTTGCTAGGAACAGAGTGGATTTTAGCAGCTATACTAAGACTATTGACAGTGAAAGAGGGAACTTTGCAGGTTAGTTTTCTCCTGGTATGTATTACTCAGAAAATACACTTATAGTAGTCCACAAGTTTCCCCAAAACACAGAAATCCCTATAAGAGGAATTCTTGTCTTACTGTAATCATTTAGTAAAACTTTCTAATGAGTTTTTACAGCCTTCTGAAAGTGTCTTTCTTGATGGGAACAGCAAGTTGTTTTACCTAAACAAGTGTCCCTGGAACTCATTCACAGGGCATGGGAGCATATCTGCATCTGTGGCCCATGCAGTACAATCTCCAGAGAAATCCACTCAAAACTCCACCTGCCAGTTGCATGGTTGGACTTGATAGTATAAACCCAGACACCATGGGACTGTGTTCTAGGCAAAAGTATTAAGTTGCAGCACATTATTCACTGAGTTAGAAAAGAACAAACATTTAATAATTGCAAATTTAAAAGAAAAATTCTGTAGGACTGGGATAAAGAGATAAATCATTAAGGGATTAGATACTGCTGAACAGAATAATGCAACAAGGTCAAGAAATGAAACTAAGCCTTTGGCTCATCAGTATTCCCCTAAAAAGCAGTGGCACTGCCTCTCTGAAATAAATTTAGTCCTTGTCCCTGCCACCCCTTAGACATTGTGAGAGTAGTGAGATATTCACCTCCTTATATTCATTTTGAAAACATGTTTAGTAGAAACTCTGTGTCTGTTTCCTGTCTATCTCCAAACTAGGAGACTGATGGCACCATTTACCCAACATATTCAGTTAAAGTTTCCTCACATGATCAAAATAATTTCTCCACTTCGCACCATTAGACCAATTGGTGACTTCTTATTGAAAGAAGATCGTTTTCTGCAAGCAAATGTTTCATCTGTAGTGGATATCTGAATATGTAAACTTGTCTCCAGAAGATTGTTTACCACTTCCAGAGTTTAGCCTACATAACAGAGGCAAACGCCACTTTTTCATGGTTAGAGTTGCCTCCCGTGTCTAGTATAGGCCTTCCCAAAAATCTTACAACCTGTTCTGCAGTACGTAAACCTTAAATCCTTCAAAAATAATACAGCAATAATCAGGGCCAAGTATAGTCTCTGTTCTTATTGGGAGAAAGCCATAAATCATACTATAAGAAAAAGGAGCAGCTGCTGATCACAGAATCATTCATCTTCAGCACCAGCCTTTCCCAATTACATCAATAACACTGTGGTGATAAGGTCAAGATATAGGCACAGAAAAGGATATAAACTTTAAGTCATTCCTGTCAGAACTTTACAATTCTGACCACTCTCTGACTATGAAAATCCATCTTAAATAGTCACTTTTTCCTGACTAGGCATTAATCCAAGATAGTAAAACATGCAAAATGCAGTTTAAATTGAATATGCAGATTTTTTTTCTGTCTGTTGAACAAGATCCCTCTCAGGTGAGACCCTAGTAAGGCTCTTTTTGAGGTGTTGTTTTGACCAGTCGTATGCATTGTGACTGGCAATTATCGTAAAGCAGAGATTTCAGGGAGGAAGAGGCACTTTGAGCCATGTTGAAGCCACACAACTTTAACAGAGCAGCCTAACTCCTGGCTCACTCCAGGTAGTCAGTGGAAGGGGAGACACCAGCCCTGAAGGTAATTCATCCCTTGAGATCTCAGCCACTTTTTAGAAATGTGTCTGTCTCCACTTGGCTACTTATGATGACTTTGGCAATTAGTCTATATATGTGCAAAAACAGACACTTGTACATTCAAGGACCAACTCAAGTTTAGTGCCTTAGGGAGGGAGATTAAAGCATGGGAAAAAATAAAATTTTAATAAAACCTTCTTAATCTCTTCATATATTGCTATAAGCAAATGGTGATTATTTTAATTTTTTGAGTTGGAGTCTGGGAAGAAAACAATTTTGTGTTGTGCTGACAATCATCTTTCTCAGTCATGCTTGAAATACTGATTTCCTTGACTATGAGCTGTAAGACACAGATTTAGATCCTGCTGAATTCAAGTAGGGCATAGAGGCTGAAGGAACCATTTGGTGCGGTGTCTTTAGTGACTTATCCCAGGTCACCCTTTTTCCAAGCAGCAACTGTGATCCTGCAACCACTTAGGCAGGTTCGTTGATCTGCACAAAGGCTCACCAAAGACTTCAATTGAAGAATCTCCTGTGCGATGCTGTTTGTAAGATTTGGGCCATTGTGAAGACCAGAAACTCCTCTCTCTGTGCTTCAAAATATCCTGGATTTATGTTATCAGATGGATAACAGCTTTTCAAGTACAGCTGTTATATGTTGAAATCCCCTACAGCTAACGAATCTGCATCAAGAAAATTATTACTCCTTTTTCTAAATCAACTTCCATTACACACACTTAAGAATACTTTAAATAGTAAAACAATTACAGCATTGGGAAAAGGAAAAAAAAAATGCAAAATAGTGCAGGGATTTAAGAAAAGAGTAAGAAAGTATGACAGGATATAGTTAAATGCAGAGGTTAACTGAGCTCCCTGAGAATGCAAAAATTTATATCCAAATGTTTTTTAATATCCAACATATTGAAAAGAACAGCTATTTCAAGGAGCACTTCTGCCTTTTTCTCCTCTTTTCTTAAGAAACCTCTCAGTTCAGGAACATCACACAAAAATTCTTCTTAATACATGAAAATAATCCAGGCATGGTGAAACACCCGATATGGCTCACCGCTCTCTGAAGGTCCTTTCTTTCCCACAAAAGGTCCTTTACTTTCCATCTCACTTCTCAGCAAATCTGCAACCCCACTTACTCCAGTTCTGCACCCTCCTGGCTTCATCCCTAGCACAAAGGTCCTATCCAGCCACTATAACTGGCCACAGCCTCTCTTTAATAAACCTTCAAAACCTTCTTTAGGTCAAGTGGACATTTGTATTTTTGCTGATGATTTTTCCAGCATTTCCCCATCCACCATGAAAACACAATTGCAAGTGAACAAGAGATACCAACCAGCTCATACTGCAGCCTGTGATTCGTGCAATTAATGTCCTTCTAGAAGTCCGTGGGCACATGTGCAGTGATTAAATAGAACTATGCTCTGAGTGGCTGGCTTTGGAAATACAGAATGTATGGCCTTGCTAGCTCTGATTTTTCTATCAAGCCTTCAGTAGTGATTGGTTATTCTTTCTAAAACTGGGGTACTGCTAGACAGCCTGTTGGAAGCCCACAGGTTGGAAACCAAAGTGTAAAGGCAGTGAGTGGAAGCATTTGCTATGTGAGAGGAGACTTGGATACAGCATCTTAGGACGTCAGAGATGAGAATGTGTCCACTACTGTGAGCAAGAAGTGAAGGAGAACTAGGAACAAAATGCTACTGACTTCCTTACCTTGTCCTTTGTCTTAGGCAGGTAAACAAATTAACTCTTGCAGACATATTTGATACTGAATCTGCTTATCTGTGCTAGGGGAACTGGCAGTCTTCAGTTAGAGGAATCCCTTTGGCTCAGAGATGCAGCAAGTACTGACTTACCAAACACTATCAAGGTGACATGTGCATCTCTGACAGGTGTGGATGTGTCCCCTCTGCCTGACTGGGGAGCTGCAGACTGATCCTCGCATCAAGCAGGGCTCTGCATTGCTGTACATCATTCTGCCCTAGACTGGGAAGTTGGAGACCCCAGCAGGAGGTCAGACCACCTTTTTGACTTTTCTTTTTTTTCCAGAAGTTTTCCTATTTTGCCTTTCTCTCACTGCACAATGTGACAATATCTAGCCATCACATAGCACCTTCAGCTTCATCCCAATCTCCTAGATATCTGCACAGATCTCAGTGCTGGTCGAATTTCTCCTTGCCTACTCTTTCCTCTCTACCTCCTCCATACTCTCAGTGCCCTAAGGAAATCTCTCCTTTCTTGCTTTTCACTGCAAATTTTGCTCCCATTTCTCTCAGATTTGTGTAGGGATGGGAGGTTCTGCCGAGTATCCTTGCTGCAGAGCACTCTGCATTAGTGGGAGTTCTGCACTTCTTCAGGTGCTGCTTGGCCCAGAGATCCTTCATGGTCCTGCTCGTGGAAGGCAGAGACCTCAGCCCATTATGCTCAGCAGTACTGCTGCGGCACTACTCACCAGTGGTGCTCCAGCCACCATGACTGATTTTGCACTTGAATTTTAACTTCTGTAGCCAAAGAAGTCACTTGAAGTTATCTGGTGTGGGTTTATACTCAGCAGCCTTGAGTAGCAGCTTGGAGCCTTGATTAAGTAGTGAAGTTGCAGAGCATAGTGAAGCCTCCAAAAACCTATTTTGACTTCCAGCCCCCTGAGACAATGCACTTTCCACTGTCCCTCTATGCCACTAGGGTTACAGAGAAGGTGAGCATTAACAAACACTGCTTCCAAAATTCTGTGAGGTGCTCAGCTCCTACTCGATTACCATCAGTGGCTGTTAGGCACCAAAGACAGCAAAACATTACCCCAGTCATTCAGAGCATCTGCTCAAACAAGAGATTTCAGAGCCCCTCAATGAGGTGCTGCAGAAATCATAGTAAAACATCAAACTCTTTATTGCTTGTACATTCCAAATATTATCCAGCACTAGATCAATGTAAACATTTTTTTTCCTATTAAACTTCTTAATAAAAATTAATCCTTTTAATGGAGCTATGATGATTTACACCAAATAATGTTCTGTCCTTTTATACTCTTCTTATTTTCAGAACAGCAGGAAAAATTTCACTATTGAAAGAAAGAAAGAAAGAAAACCCCACAGATGCTGTTATTAGTTTTCTGAAAGTTTTTGGACACTAGCAGTTGTGTTTGCTTCACTTTTGCTCTCTCAATCTCTCTCCCAAGAGCAATCCAAATAATAGGAAAATATACAATGTTGTTATGATTACATTTTTTTCATGCCTTGGTCTAATTTTTCTTACACTTTTGTTTATACCTTTCTGGAAGTAGGAATTCTTCTTTGAAGAAGAGTCCTTACAAAGAAAAATTATAGTCATCTTATATCAAATGCATCATTGAAGAAGAAAGAGGATTTATTATCTTTCAAGTATCTTTTCACAAAGAATTTATCCCAGCAGGTGGACTCCATCTATGTGGGGTAGGTAAGCATGAAATTTGATCTACAGATTTTAGAGGTACTGTGAAAGAGCCATTTTTGTTGTTATCTTTACTAATAAGTGTTTTGATTTATACTGAAAGAGATTAAATTGAAGTTCCTCTATCTGATGAACTATACTTCAGTAAATGAAAGTTAAAACTACTGTGTCGATGGAAATACTTTTCTTCCTCAAAAAATGAAAATTAAAAAAAAAATGTTTGTGCTGTTTGTGCTTCCTTTTCTCCCTCCATCATCTTTCCATTCCTTCCTCTTAAATTCTACCATTCCCTAGTTTGCACACAAGCTCTTTTAGCTTCACATTTTTTAGGTTATTATCTATGAGCAGAAATAGCTTACATCTTTGCAATGCTGGTCAAGGATAACATTCATACTCTTGACAAGAGACTCTCTCAGCTCTAATCTACTTCAATTCTAATTGATGAATTATTAAAGCGAGAGACCCTCTTGTACTCTGTCAGTACCTACATTACTGCTGAAATACCAGCAGTGATGGTAGAGCTGCTGCTAGCTTTGAACTTGCACCACCCACCTTGGAACAGTTTGGGAAGAATCAACAACTTCAGATGAGTGTGAGACTTCTTTTGCATGTTTGAACTGAACAGGAGATTTTTTGTTTTGTTTTGTTTTGTTTTGTTTTGTTTTCCAAACAGTAAATCCACTATAAAGGGATAGTACTTGCAGAACACTGAGTGCTCTTCAGATACCAAAAAGATCCAAACAAAACCTTATAAGGAAAATTCAGCTATTTGCTTACCTGAGCTCTTAAATAACTTTCTCGTTGATGTGAAAGTGCCTGACAATAAATGTGACCACTTGAGGATAGTTAATGACTTTCTCATGTCTGAGCAGTACTCAGGTGGGCGCAAAATTGCAGCATTTGGGACTGAGTCAACCTCTTCTCATATCCAGAAGGGTTACTCCTAGTTCTGCTCATTTCCACTGGTGCATAACCAGAAAGGAAGCCAAAGCACTGAGATGGGACAAAGTTTGCATGTGCCACGCTTGGCTACCTGCTCTTAAAGACCATTACAAGAGCTCAGAACATGCAGCATTTCTATGTTGCTCTATCTTCATAGTTCCCAACTAGTATAAAAACAGCAGAGAGCAGTGTAATTTGTATGCCTTATGCCTGACTTTCAGCCCCTTCTGAACCTGTTTATGGTAGCTAGAACAGCAGTGGAAGTTGTGATATCACATTAATTGTAGGCATGGAAATGAGATGTGCCATGGAGCCGTGTGGCATGAACATTCACATCAACCTGGTGACCTTCTCAAATGTAACCCAGTTACCTCAGTCTTAGCAAAGCCAATGTTATGATTGAAAAGGCTGTTTTGAGCTTGTATGTTTATATATTATTTTGCTTTTGAGATTTAAAAAAAAAAAAAGNTTAAAAAAAAAAAAAGGGGGGCCCCTTTTTTTTTTTTTTTTTTTTTTTTTTTAATAATGGATCCTATAATTTGAGTCTAATTTGACCTGACAAGAGTGAACTGACCATGCAGTTATTTGGCACCTGCTGAATGCCTCCCCATTAAGCCAAATTTACACTAATAAGCAGCAGTCATTACTATTCACTGTCATTATATTAAATCAGTTACCTGAGACACCTCCCAGTAAATATAAATCTTGATAAGATACATTCTAATTAAGAGCCAAATTCTTGTTTCTCATCCATTTTCACTGCTCATGGCTTTAAAGTCCAGCCACTCACCAGGCACATTGCACATGTGTCTACTGGATGCTTGCATGCTGCCTTTCTTCTTCTGGATCCTCAGGAGAAAGAAGGACACAGCCGTATGCTAACATGTGCAAATAGCAAACTGCAGTGGTGCTTTGGCATCTGTGCTGCCCTGCATACTGCAGAGCAGACTTCAGGCTTTGTTCTTCCCACGTCCACCAAGTACAGGAGAAAAGTGGGATCAGTTGCAGAGCAATTTGAAGTCTTCATTTTCCATTTCCTCCGTTTTTAATTAGTTCTTATTTTGTAAAGATGTATGTTTATGTTTGCAAAAATTCTGAGATGTACCTGTTTAGACTGTTGTAGTATTTTATTTAATTTTTAGGTTTTTCTTCTGTTATTTTAGGACATGCTAGAAGTAGAAATACATCAAATGATTGATACAGTTCAAACCTTTGTTATGCTGTATTCTGTCGTGACATGACGGGATTGTTAAAATATTAACACAATTTATTTTATTATTTACTTGGTTTAGCTTACTTGGAAAAATAATTAAGTCTAACCACTGCCTAGTACAGATTGAAATACTGTTTTTCCAGAAGAGTATGTGCTTGTGTTGGGTGGCAATGACATTGCCTGACAACCTGCTTATATTTTGTTTTGAATGTGTCTCCTGTTTGTATTGAAATGAAAGAGTTTGGCACTTTTGGCAAGAGAATAAGTTAATGTAAAACTTCTGTTACAACACAAAGCAGAGGCATTTTGATATAGAAAACAAATATTTAAATATGTATTGTGTGTCAGATTCCTTAAATTATTTAAAAAATAACACAGAGCAAAACTTAAGATAAAAATAAAGTAACAGAATGCCTCAGCTACCATTAGGTTAATGTGGTGTTGGAAGTAGCAAGGAAATAGTAAGTCTGCAGGTGACACCAAGTTAGGTGACAGTGTTGATCTGAATGAGGGTAGAGAGGCTTTTCAGAGGGACTTGGATAGGTTAGACCAATGGGCCAATGGGACGAGTTTCAACAAGGCCAAATGCCAGGTCCAGCACTTGGGTCACAACAACCTCAAGCAATGCTACAGGCTTGGGGCAGTGTGACTGGAGAGCTGCCTGGCAGAAAGATCTGGGGGTTGTAATAGACAGGAGCTGAATATGAGCCAGCAGTGTGCCCAGGTGACCAAGAAGGCCAATGGCATCCTGGCTTGTATTAAAAATGCTGTGACCAGCAGGAGTAAGAAGGTTATTACCCTCTTGAACTTGGCTTTGGTGAGGCCACACCTTGAGTATTGTGTTTGATTTTGGGCTGTTTTTAGTTTGAAAAAGCGGAGGCTGAGGGGAGACCTCATTGCTGTCTCCGACTACCTGAAGGGACATCGTGGAGAGGCTGCTGCTGGTCTCTTCTCACAGGTAATTGGCGACAGAACAAGGAGGAATGGCCTCAAGCTGAGACTGGGTAGGTTTAGATTGGATTTTAGGAAAAAGTTTTTCATGGAAAGAGTGGTCAGGCACTGGAATGAGCTGCCCAGGGAGGTGGTTGAGTCACCAATGTTGGATGTGTTTAAGGGTCATTTGGACGTAGTTCTTAGGGATATAGTTTAGGGTGGATCTTGTAAAGTAGGGTTATAGGTTGGACTTGGTGATCCTGAGGGGTTTTTTTCAATCTGGATGTTTCTGTGAAATCTGTGAACAAATAAGTTTTTGGTTTGGTTTTTGTCCCCAACATCGAGTCCTGTGAGAGGAAAAAATTAACTGAAAGTATTAGTTTTAGATACAAAACTTTGTCAAAATGACACCACATACTCAAAAAACTCATAGCGTTTCCAAAACAGTTTTTCTTCCAACTAAAGATTTTCAGACACCTCTGAAAAGTTTTTCCTGTATCTATTTGCTGGATAGCTCACACAGAGAATTTTTAATCTTACTCTTTACTAATACTCTTATGTCTTCATTCAGAATATCAGATCTTTTTTTCCTAGGTGACAGTAAGTGAATTTTGCCCCATCTTTCATCTTCGACTATTCAATGAACTAACTGATTTGAGTTGAAAACACTCATTTGTCAATAAATATACAGGTAAGGAGATGGTCCACCAGGGTGAAAGCAAGCAGCTGAAATCAAATGCCTGTAAATTGGTCATGCTAGCACAGAAGAGGGTTTGCTGAATCCGTCACACTGCAAGTATGTGGACTCTGTTCTCAGAAGGAATTGTGGTACAGGATAATAGAATGGTTTGAGTTGGAAAGGAGCTTTCAAGATCATCTAGTCCACTCATCCAGCTATAGGCAGGGACATCTTTCACTAGACCAAGTTGCCCCATCAAACCTGATATGGAACATTGCAAATCATGGAGCAACCACAATTTCTCTGGGCAACCTGTTCCAGTGTCTTACTATCCCCATTGTAAAAAATTTCTTCTGTATATCCAGTCTAAATCTATCTTCTTTCAGTTTAAAACTGTTGCTCCTTGTCCTCTACCTGCACTTTCTCCATCTATTCTGTAAGTGCTCTTTGAGTGTTAAAATGTCTCCTCAGAGCCTTTGTGTCACTAGGCTGAACAATCCCAACTGTCTCAGCTGTTCTTCATTGGAGAAGTGTTGCAGCCTGCTGACAATTTCTGTGGCCCTCTTCTGAACCTACTCGATCAGATCTATGTCTTGTACTGTGAACCCCAGAGCTGGCTGCAGTACTCCAGATGGGGTCTTTCTAAGTGGAATAGAGGGGTAGAATCACCTTCCTTGGTCTGCTGGCCACATTGCTTTATATGCAGCTCAGGATACAGCTGACTTTCTGGTGTGCAAGCGCATATTTACAGCTCATGTCTATATTCCCAGGCCCTTTTCTGCAGGGCTGCTCTCAATCCATCCCTCAGTCTGCATTGATATTGGGCATTGCCTTGATCCATGTTCAGGACTTTAAATTTGGTCTTATTGAATTTCATGAGGTGCATTAATATGGGTTCACTTCTCAAGCCTATAAAGGTTCCTCTGAATGTCATCCCTTCCCTCCAGCAAATCAGTTGTACCACTCAGCTTGGTCTCATGTGCAGATTTGCTGGGGGTACACTCAATCCCATTGTCTGTGTCATTGATAAAGATACTAAATAGTATTTGTCCCAGTATGGACCTTTCAGGGGCAACACCTGTTACTGTTTTCCATTTGGGCATTGCACTAATGACTAACTCTTTGGATTCTACCATCCAGCTAATTCCATATCCATCTAATTTTCCATCCAACAAATCTGTATCTCTCCAGTTTAGAGGCAAGAATATTGGGAAGGACCATATCGAATACCCTGAAGAAGTCCAAGTAGTTCTTCCCTTGTCCACGGAGGCACTCACTCCATTCACATGCAAAACAGAGGAAGAATGAACTTCAAAACATCTCAAATTCTTCATCTTGGTGAGTATTTGCATTTTTAGAGATGTGGGATCTTCTAGGATCTACATCTTTTAGGATGTAGAGATCTTCTGTTTAGGGTTCCTCAGACACTTACTAAGTTTGAGGGATTTATTGCACTCCAGGAATTCCTATGGGCTGACCAGAGATATGCTGGTCAGATGTGCACTATTAAAAAACAAACAAACAAAAAAACCCAGTAAACCACCACTCAGAAACATTGCATTTAATGATGTGGCATGGATGCTTTTTTTATTCCCAAGAAACCTTTGGTATAAATATGGAGGCCTTAGCACATGCATGCTTCTAGAGGCAGTCATCGTGTTTTTTCCAGGTAATCAAGCAGTTCAACATCACAAATTAAGCCTCTGTCCCAGTGACCCAATTAGCACATAGGGCCGCAGTCATCCTACAGCTAAATACAGGCACCACTTGTATGCACAAATTTTAATCCCTTCGAACTTTGCAGTAGCACCTGGCTCCTAAACAGCACTTTTCATCAGATCTCTGAAAGCTTTACAAAGCATCAGCATCCATCTCACAAGTTTATGGAGGACAAAACAGAGGCACCGCAGGATAAGATGACTTGCCCCAATTCACCATTAAGGCCAGCAGCAGAGCTGGGAATAACAATCCAAGTCTTTCTGGTCTTGTATTTCTGACTTGCTCAAATAAACCAAATGACCTTATTGTCATTTGTGATGATTTATTGTAAACAATGGATGGAGCATTAGAGCAACACAGATCTGTCATTTTCATCTGTAGTGGATTCCTCTTCGGTTGTTGGCAAGTGTCCCTCGAAAATGGCTTTTTATTTTACCCAACTGTTAAAATTCTTTGTATGCAGATGTTTACTTCTAGATGTCATCTCTATTGGTTGTTAGTGAATGCTTAACTTTCACAGAGGGTCAGAAAAGGTCATCACTATAGAAAAGCTTTGTATAAACTAACAACTTATTTAAAGGGAATAATATATTGCATTTAAAAAAAAAATAGCTAGAACTGTTGTACTGCAAAAAGAGATGACAAATCTATTTTTATTCAAGCCTGCAGCATGCCATAAAAATGTGAGGGTTTGAATATGCTGGATGATGTACACCCATAGACATATCAGATAATTTACACAGTATTACACAGTATGTAATGGGAGTGATAATGATCTCAGAAAAAAAAAAATCTTTGTTAAAGCAAAGTTAAGCTCAGGCATGTATCACAAACTAAAAATCTCACTCTGGGTCTAAAAAGAACACATTGGCATGTATGGAAATTCTCTGTTAAAGGTGAATTCAAATTTTTTAAAAGTGACGGTCAGGAAGTTCATTTTTTAGGTTCTGCAATCAAAGATAATCCCTTTCTACATGGCATCGATCTCCATCAGCCACTTAGTTCACAGTAGTCAAAGGCCAGGACATGGCTTTGCAACTCTAGGGTATTGCAATCCTGCATGCACTTGATTCCTAGTAACTGCCTACTTGTTTTATGTTATCTGACATTCCTAAAATCCCATGAGGAGGATGTCTTGAACTACTGGGGGCATGGGAAGCCATTTTGCCAGGATAGCCACTCCTAAAATGTTTAGCAAAGATGTGCAAATTCCATTTATGAGGTTCTGGGTCTCTTTTTCCAGAAAGGGACCCTTCAGAAACATGCAGTGACCTAAAGCCTGCTACTCTTCACTTCTGGATCTATATGTTGGGCTTTCTGTACCATTTTGGATCCTGAGTTCAAAGGCTTCTTTTAATTTTCTAATCTACCTACTCAGCTATCTGTGCACACTGTGGCTGTGTGTGTGTTGACATTCTAAAGGACAAAAGGTGAAGTATTAGTAGTAGCTTCTGTCAACACAGCAACTAAAATCTGAACACACTTTTCTGGCCCTCATGCAATGTGAAGCAGGAGAGAATCTGTTTCTCTGATGTGGATGATGATTATTTGCAGTAAGTGGAAAAAAATCATGCCAGTCGAGGAGTTCAAAGTCTTTATGTTTGCAGGATCTATACTGTTTCTCTTGTACAGAGCATTGTTTTGAAGAGGTGTGAATGATTAACAAGTTCAGCTTACAAGACATTTGGCTGAGCAGAGCTATGTCAGCTTTGAAGGAGCAGGGACAAAGGCACTTGAAGTCAAATCAAGGAGTGTATTTGGTATAGGATTGCATTTGCATTAGAGTTAGTCATATAGAAGGAACTTCTGAAATTATATCTAGTCTTATTCTAGTCCTTCAGAGTTCCCCACTCAAAAAACCGTTTTGTACTGCTGCAGCTGCCTGCTTTTCAGAGTAATCTGACAATTTTGGACATGGTTAGACCAAGTAATTTTCTTTGTCTTATGTTTCTGTACTAGACACACAAAGTGAATATGACTTAGACTGTGTTGCTCAGAGTTCCCTTCAAGGGAGGGAGGAAAGGGAAGAAAAGAGAAACAAACAAACCTTGTCAGCTTTGAGGTTTTTAAAACACTTAGATTTAATTGACAAAAAAAGAAGTTATTTTTAAATGTTGCCTTTTGTGAAATCTCTAGTTTTCCTTCACGCTGTGTCAAGTGGCATAATAAAGTTGCTGCAGATATGAGAGGTTGTAGCAATTTCCCCCAGCTTTTCTTTTCCTTTGTATAGCAGCCCTGGGCGCTGTTAGCTGTGCTCATTTTGTAGCAAAGCTTCTTGCAGTGGGAGGGAAATGGTGGGGGAGCACTTGTGGAACGAGTAAATTAAAATAATAATGGAGTCATGTTGTGAGGTGCAACCTTCTGCCACTGACTCAGCATGTTCGTGTACATGTGGGCGATGGTCCATACGACTTGTACTGACCTAGTTGACTCAATCAAAGAATTTGAAAGAAAATGTTGCTGCCAACTTTGGGACTTCAAGGAATATTAAACTCTTTACCAAGATCTTGTGCACACTGGACTGGAAAATGAAGGAAATAAATAAAGTGGAATATGAAGGAGGGATTGGATAGAGAACTGTGGAATAATCAGGAATAATAAGATGATTAGAGGACTAGAACATCTACCTTACAACAAAAGGCTGAGAGAGCAGAGTCTGTTCAGGAGGATGAAGCCAGACTCTTCTCAGTGCTGTCCAGTGAAAGAACAAGTGGCAATGGATGCAAAGTGGAATGTAGAAGGTTCCATGTAAACATAAGGAAAATAGTCTCCACCTTGAAGACTGCCCAGAGAGGTTGTGGAGTATTCATCTCTGGAGGTATTCAAAACCTGCCTGGACATATTCCTGTGTTAGCCTAGGTGATTCTGCTCTAGCAGGGAAGTTTGACTAGAGGTCACTTCCAAGCCCTACCATTCTCTGACTCTGATTCTGTGAATGCTGTTTAGTATTTATCACCCAATAAACAGGCACGTTTGACCTGGAGAAAATTGATTAAAACTTATAATTTTAGCATGGCTGAATGCATGAAATTTTTCACCATGGAATAAGTTCTTCAGTTGCCTTAAACTTTGGTAGAAAATATGGGGCTCTGAGTAACTCTTCTCCATACCGAATACCAGCAGAAAAAAAGCCAGGGAGAAAGGCAGGGCATCTGAGATGGTGGGGCAGTCAAAGGGGAACAGCATATTAGCAAAAGTCATTGAGACAAGCACATGATATAAGAGAAGTCCACTGACAGTTTGAAAATGTGTGGAAGTAAAACACAGGGAGGGCAGGGATTTGGAGAGATAGTCTCCTTATTCTGTCTCCATTAGCATCCTATCTATGTCCTTCTTGATCTTCTCTGCTTTTTTCTGTTCCGCCTCCACTGGAGTGCTATATCGATCTGACTTTAGCAGGAAGCACAAGGAAAGAAAATGAAGGGAGTCTGTTCTGGTCTCTGAAGCCAGACATCCATCTGTCTTTTGTACTCTAGAAACCCACATGCCAATGCACTGCAACAAACCTAAGCTGAGTTTGGGGAAAAACAACAGAAATTATGTTATCCAAAGCTGGGCTTTTTGTCCAAGTGTCCATAGCTGTGCCCTGCAGTGCTGATGGGGTGGTGCTCACCCACTCTCCCACAAGTGCATGTTTGAGGTAGATAGAAAGAGGAGAGGGGAAAGAAGCAGGTACACAGCAATAGCCATAGTGGTACGTCAGCTCTTTAGCCTGTGCAACCATACCTGTGGTGGAGAAGAAAGCTGGGCCATAGCTGGAGGGATGCAAATAGGACATTGCAGCTCTATGAAGTGCTGCCAGACTGAGATCCATCCTGCATGTGCTTTAATAAGCAGCCTCCATGAGTAATGGGCACTTCCTTTCCTTACCTCCATTGAGTAATGGGCCAGTCAAATCCTGCTGTTTGTCTGCACACGGGTGAGTGAGGGCTGAAATATAGCAACATTGCATTTGGCACTAGCTCCCTAGAAACAACATTTCTTTATTCCGTTTCTCTTCCTTAAACTTCTTAGCTTACTTTGAGAAAATTTTCTATAGAATCATACACAGCATACCTGCCTGTCTCCATGTAAGGAGAGGATGTGTAAGGGAGGACATGGGATTACTGGGAAAGGGAAAGGAGAAGGAAAACATCAGTATGACTTTATCAGCATAAATTTAAAAGGAACAAATTTGGATGAAATACCAAAGTGGTTCAGATAAGGGAGAAATGAACCTTTCATCAAATTTATACTCTTTTTAGCTACACTTATACTCAGCTCTGAGCTTTGACTTGGACACCTATAAAGCATAGAGAGATAGGTTTTTGCTAAATTGTATTTGTAAGGTTTTTATTGCAGCTATGAGGATTATGAAAAAAAAAAAGAAAAGAAAAGAGAAACATTGTGGAAATTACTAGGCTTCTGAGGAAGTGCAGCTAGTGAAATACAGTTATCAGCAGATTGCATGCTTTGATTTGGTCTGAGTAAGTTAGGTGCATCCAAAAAAAAAAAAATTGTGATTTACAGATTTCTCGACTTTGCCTGTTTCATAAGGTTGACTCATGCACAGCAGATTAGATTGGTTTGGAATAATCACCCTGAAAAGAACAAGTTGCATCTTTAAATGGTCTCTCTTTGAAGCAACACCGCATGATACCCAAATTGGAGCTGAACTAACTGTTCATTCTGAGTATGTCTTGATTAAATGTATCCTTTAGTTCTGCTGATGGATGACCTGAAGCAGGCCATTTCTCTTCATACTAATTACTGTTAAGCTTCTCTTTTTTGCAAGTATACTTCCATCTCGAGCTTGCTTCACCGAGATGTTTGCTATGAGCGAGCTTTTGATACCTACAACTCTGAACTGGGCTACTAGAGGCTCAAGCCTGTTCTCTGAATGTAAATCAGCACATTTAAAGATGGCTTGCTATTGTGTAACATTCATACCCTTCCCCCTTCTACTTTCCCATATAAAATGGATTATTACTATACACACATACTTTGTTTTTTTATACATCCTTGGACCCTTCTGGCCCTTCCGTGGCTTCCAACCTCACTCACATTCTTCCTCTCTGTGTCGGATGGCCAAACGATTGCATTTATTCTCCAATTTTTCTATTGCAATGACCGATTCCTAAACAGACACCCCGGAGACTATGAACAGGGGCCTCCTGGACTGAATTAACTAGTTTAGCATATGTCTGAGAGTTGCTACCTTGCCAATTACTATCCCTTACAGATCACATCAGGGCTTTCAAATCACCAGTGAGTTCCATTCTCTCTCATCCCACTTTTAATATTATCATTCTTGGAGATATCTTCATCGACTCTGACTGTGCGTGTCGTCTGTTTCTATTAACAGAAGCCTTCCACCAGGTCTCCTCTTGTGTATTTGGCATGACAGAAATGTAATGAGGCATTTGAGTTTGATTTTTAATTTGACAGAATAGTTGAACTGGTTTTTTTTTCCCTGTTTGTATGATATTATAGAAACGAAAATACATCCCTTTTATTGCTGCTTATAAACTGACTTTCCGTTAAAATCAGAGTTGCTCTAACTTGAGAAGAGTCTTGAAAGAAAGAAGGATCTCTGCTTGGGATCCAAAACATTTGGCAAAGTCAGAGCTGAGAAGTGGAAGTAGTACATATTTTCAGTCTAAATCCCTGGGCTTGAGAGAGTAATTGTGGCAAATTAAAATCCTGGATTGAAGTGATTCTCAGAAAGCAAGGCCAACTCGCCTCTTTCGGCTAACATTTTTCCCCTATACCATGGTGACTTTTATTGTAAATATTCAAGGAGACCCCTAATAATGCCAACCTAACAGCTTCATGTTCTGATTGTCTCTTAAAGGAAAGAAACTCATGATACATTTTTCTAAGATGAGACTCACTCTTTGTGCCAGAACGTGAGAGCTGACCTCTGGATGCTAGAAACTTCGCCCACAGATAACATGCATATTGTATTTGCCCACAGACAGGTTTTCCCTATTTGGAAAAAAAAATCTTTTATATCACAGTATTTTCTGCATTTATAAAACTCTTTTGTTAATGAAAAAGCTTCAGCAGAGGTTCACATACTCTTAGAGTAAACACTCATTGCAGGTGAGGACCAGAGGTGTACGCTTCTATGAAGCTGCCCTCTTCAGTTTTCACTTTATCAAATAAATTAAAGGTGCTTCATCTATACTTATAAGTACATCATTACTTCTAAGTGCTATATTATTATTATCGAAGCATTCTTACACTGTCACAGAAAGACCTTGACATACTGTAAATAACTTTGCCTCTCACTTTGATACTGCATAGACTCCTGCAATTGTGTTTATTGTCTGCAGGCATTATGGATGCCTAATATGAAAGAACTGGAGAGCTCACACTCAAAATGAATGGATATACATTCTCTTTCTATTCAAGCTGATTCTCTACCTCAGGGAATGTTTGATACATCATCTTGGGGTTTGGGACTGAAAAGTCTGAAAAGGAAAGAAAAAAACCCCATACACTGATTCTTTCAGAGCTTATTTTTCTTCACCACCATTCAGTAAATGAAGGAGAAGTAAAGTATTGTGGAGCCAGCAGTAGCTGAACTTCAACAGATTCTTTGGTATAGGGTGCATGCTTAATTGTCAGCTCATGTGAGACTTTCTGATCACTAATCTTGTGCTGCAAGATTCCTGGTAGCTGCTGTCTTGAGCTGGCCAAGGCAGCCTGAAAAAAGAACTTGAAATATCACAGTAATCTATTATTTCAATATCCAGACCAGAGGAAACAAACAAAAATCCTAGTATATACATGGCATGATTGTGAGTCAAACTACCAAGATACATTGAAGACCAAGTCGGTGAACTGACTGACTCTTAACTCTAGCAAGATAAAATCTATGACAGTAAAAAAGAGAATGCTTATAAGCTGGCTGAAGAACAAAATAAAGAATGGTCAAATTTGTAACCTTGTCACCTTTCAGAAAGCTTGAAATTTTTACCTGGCAAAGGGGCTCTTCCTAGCACTGAAACTTTCATCTGGACTTGAAGCCAGAAACCTGATGGAGCCATCAAGAACCTCCAGTGTATTACATATTGCTTGCAAACCTCTCAGGGGTGTGACAATATAAAATTCCTAGAAAGAGAGTTTGTGTTGTTTCCAGCAACAAGAAATTTTTTTGCAAGACATCCACTGTAAATTATAGTGTAACTACTTTCCAGAATCTGAAAAATCAGATACATCTAAAGATGACACCTGTTTCTTTCATCAGCCTCCATATCTATCTCATCCTAGTGATGGCTGATTTTTTTATAACTGTCCTCATGTTTGTAGCTTCCATACGAACTAGCCATTGACAGAGAAAAAGGTTGAAAGTGTCAACAGTGTTAGACTTAAGAGATATATCCATAGTAGCTTTACATATGAAGCCATTTTCATCAAGAGAAGGCTAGATTTACAACTGGCAGCAATTAAAAAATCTGAATTTATATATAGAGAATATGAAAGAGGTTGCTTAGAGTGACTTCTAGTCACCAACTCTAGAATAACTTTTCAGTGTAAGAATCATGGGCAAAACCTCCAGGCAACTAGTTTTCTACTGAAGTTTGATACATACAAGAAGGGGATTCAAGCTTCACTGCTTGTAAATGGGGGACTGCTGATGACCTGCAGCATCCCTTCCGGTGCTGTATCCTAATTTGTGACTAGCCTTGTTTCTGCTCAGATAGCAAAGCCATCCCAAGGCTCAAAAAGTTGTCTGGTTCAGATCTGCTTTCCTTTATCAAACAGTTGTTGCAGAATCTTTATTATTGCTGAGATGTGAGGCTGAGAGAAATCCCCTCAGGAAGAAGAAAAAGGCCATTGTGCTTTTACTTTTGTTACACTTACTGCCTCTGTGGGTCAAAGCTAGTCCTAGGATCCCTACTATTGAAATGTATTGATTTATTAGATTGTGTATTGAATTGTAATTTAACTAAAATAATAAGTTTAATCGCTGTGTGTCCAGCTTTAAATGCTGTGCCTGTCACAAGGGTATCTGCACACTTTGGTAATTGAGTTGCAAACTAGAAATTATCACCAAAACCACTGATTTTCAACTGTTGCTCCAAAAGGTGCCAGCAATTTATTAGGATGTTTCCTTGAGGATATCTGACTGACAGCACTAGAATTCAGTGGCTCTCCTAGTGATTGCTGTAGAGAACTGTGCTGGGGTAACACATCCTGTTCTCACAAGCCTCCCCTCACACAGACTGGAGGGAAAGTAACACCAAAAAAAAGCCTCTGGGTTGAGATAAAGAGAGTTTAATGAGATGACAAGATGCAGAATTACCTTAGCCTGTGTGCAGAAAAGCACACCAAAATGCAGAAGCAGCAACAGAAGTCAGTGACCTTCCCCACCCCTTGATCTGCAGCCAGCCCAGTGGAAGACACCAACACTCCAAACCCAGAAACTGAAAGTAGCAACTGGAACAGGAAGCCTCTTGAAGTTACAATCTGAACTTCAAGCCCCATGATACTTTGCACCTTCATATTGAAGTTGACACGAATGGCAGCATGGTATTGAATATCATCAGATTCAGTTCAACCCATGGCAAGAACAAAGCTGTATTTTTATGTAAATAGAGAGGATCATTTGCTTTCAAAAGGAAATATGCCTAAGCTGCACTGAAAGTAGCCAGAGTTTGTTTCCACCAGACAGGAAAAAAAAAAAATTAGGCTGCTCAGAGGTATATAGATCACACTAAATAAATATCTAACATATCAGGTTTTTTAGACCCAGAAGTTTGATTCCACACACTAATGAAGCAAGACTGTAATAACTTCCTCTATAATGCCTGCTAGGGTTGTGGAGTTTTTTATCAGAGGATTGAATAGGGTAGAGTGCAACCCTCTGCGTGGCCTTCACAGGTCTATGAAAAAGAATTTTAAATTTCAATGGCAATGCACATTATATGATCACCACCACCTAGGCAATGACATTAGTTGCCATAGTAACCTCAGGTTGCATCATTAAGAATTTTAAATGTTGACAGTTGGGAAGCATAGCTTGAAACACTGGGAGAAGAGCAGAAAAGAGGCAGGCTTGAACTAAGTTTACAAAGCAATCAGAGAGCTGAGTGCTTTCTGTTGTTCTGAGACTGGATGGAGGAACAATGGAAGAAACTCATGACTGGATACTTCAAGTATTTTCTTCCCAATTACTGAAACAGAAGGGAAAAAAAAGATTTCTCCAGTTTTCCTACTCCTCTCTTTTTCTAGCCAGAAAGGAGGGCAACATCCCCATTTGAAACTGGTCACTTGTGGTCTCCCCTGCATTTTAGACAACCTGGGGAACCACTTCTGGCTTCTCTGGAAGTAGTGGTGTTTGTAGGAACTTGTATTTTCTGAGTGTCATTTTGTTCACACTGGCATCGCTGTGCAAATTCTGATTACTTACTAAGGCGTTACAGTCTCTGTTAACAAGGGCATTTACACCACTGCCTTTACCACAGCATAAGGTGACCTTGCAAGTGTCAAGAGTATCCAACTGTCATTTATAATATATCTTCTCTCCATCAAATCCCTCCTCAGCCACTAAATTGAATATTCACATGGGCAACATAGCTTTTAGGAGTACTTTACATCTAAATTAAAAGTGAACAAACTCAAATTTCATTCCAAGAATAAGTGATTTATATTCAGGCATATTCCTGTTTCATTCCTCCTTCTACAGCCCTGCTTTTCCCAGTGGATTGGTGGTGAAAATAGTGGAATGCCAAGATAAGAGCCAGAGCAAGCTGAATGAGGTGCTTACATTGCAGTGTTCGGACCCCTATACCACACAGTCCTTCCTGGGTTTTTTGCCTTAAAACTCAGTAGCTGTTGCTAACAGACTGGCTTTGGAAAAATATGCTGAAACTTGAGTATTTACCCAGGAAACCACTCTTGAAAACCCTGAATGAAGCCACGTGTGTCAGGAAAGTTCCGTGTTTTCATTCTTTAGTTACTCTACAAACACAAATGCAGTTATTTTTGAGTGCTATAAACATGTGAAGGAAAAATCAAGTTCCAAACATGATTTCTGGGGAAGTATCACAGTATCACAGTATCACCAAGGTTGGAAGAGACCTCAAGGATCATCAAGTCCAATCCATTACCACAGACCTCGAGACTAGATCATGGCACTAAGTGCCATGTCCAAACCTGCCTTGAACACCTCCAGGGACGGTGACTCCACCACCTCCCTGGGCAGCCCATTCCAGTGGGGAATGACTCTCTCAGTGAAAAACTTTCTCCTCACCTCGAGCCTAAGCTTCCCCTAGCGCAGCTTGAGACTGTGTCCTCTTGTTCTGGTGCTGGTTGCCTGAGAGAAGAAAGCAACCTCCTGCTGGCCACAACCACCCTTCAGGTAGTTGTAGACAGCAATAAGGTCTCCCCTGAGCCTCCTCTTCACCAGGCTAAACAATCCCAGCTCCCTCAGCCTCTCCTCATAGGGCTTGTGCTCGAGGCCTCTCACCAGCCTCGTTGCCCTTCTCTGGACACGCTCAAGCACCTCAATGTCCTTCTTAAATTGAGGGGCCCAGAACTGGACACAGTACTCAAGGTGTGGCCTAACCAGTGCAGAGTACAGGGGGAGAATGACCTCCCTGCTACTGCTGGCCATGAACAGCATGAACAGATTTTGTAGTTTCCCAGAGCATGTCATACAGAACTTACTTCTTTACAGTGAGAGTGATGGAAGACTGGAATATGCTGCCTAGAAAGGTTGTGGAGTCTCATTCTTTGAAGACTTTCAAAACCCACTTGGATGCATTCCTGTGCAGCCTGTCCTAGGTGATTCTGCTTTGGCAAAGAGAGTTGGACTCGATGACCTCTGGAGGTCCCTTACAACCCCTAACATTCTGTGATTCTGTGTATCTTCAGGAAGTTTTCAACACTATTCCAGCCTTGCTCAGAGCTGATTCTAGACATTAATTTAGAACTAGTATTAAGTAGGCTTCTGCTTTGGCTCGAGTTAAAACAGCTTATGGCAAAAGACAGACTTCTCTTGAGACGTCTGCACAAGTCTTTTTTCTAACTGACACTAGCAATTTCTAGTCCTACACATCTAAACTTAAAAATTACTTTGATGCTTTAGGAATACAAAACACAAATTTCCACCCATAATTTATCACTAATTTGGGATATACAAATCTAGATGGGACATTAGACAAACGTATTAGTGCAAAGCCTAGCTGCTATGAAATGGCTATTAGTGATTACATTTAAAAATATGTTTTACAGCAGATATGCTCTTCTTGTTGAATAATCAATGGCTGCACCTCTATGTTAAATTTATTAGCATATCTACTAGGTGCATGCACATTTTCATTATAGAAAATTGTACTAGATGGCTACTTTAAAATTAAGAATGATCACATGGTGAGATATATTGAACAAAATGGAATTGATGATAGCACTGATGTGTCACATACACCGCTGCTGAGATGTGCATGAAAAGTATATCTCTTTCCTGTTGCTGGGTTTGGTTTTGTTTGTTTGGGGTTTTTTGTTTTGTTGGTTTTGGTTTGTTTGGTTATTTTTTTCATCATACTAAATAGGCTCACAAGTATATGCATTGCTATGAGCCCTAATAGAAGAAAAAAAATCTCCCACACTCAGAAGTAATTCTTGACTATAAGGTGGTTTAAAATCACAGAATCATTTTGGTTGGAAAAGAGCTCTAAGATAATTAAATCAAACCTTCAACCTAACCACCATCAAGGCCAATAAATGATGTCTCAGGGTGCCATGTCTACATGAGTTTTTAACACCTCCAGGGATGGTGACTCCATGATGGGTTTAAACTGGCAGAGGGAAGATTTAGACTAGATGTTAGGAGGAAGTTCTTTACAGTGAGGGTGGTGAGGCACTGGAACAGGTTACCCAGGGAGGTTGTGGATGCTCCCTCCCTGGAGGTGTTCAAGGCCAGGTTGGATGAGGCCTTGAGTAACCTGTGCTAGTGGGAGGTGTCCCTGCCTATGGCAGAGGGTTGGAACTAGATGATCCTTGAGGTCTCCTTCCAACCTTACCATTCTATGATTCTATGTGCCTAGGCCACCTGTTCTAGTGCTTGATAACACTCTCAGTAAAGAATTTTTTCATAATATCTAATCTAAGCCTCCCCTAGTGCAACTTGAAGCCATTTTCTCCTGTTCTACCACCTGGTACCAGGGAGAAGAGACCAATACTCGCCTCACTAGATCCTCCTTTCAAGTAGTTGTAGAGAACAATCATGTTTGTTCTCTTCTCCTGACTAACATCCCCAGTTCCCTGAGCAGCTCCTCATAAGACTTGTTCTGGAAACTCTTCACCAGCTTTATTGTCCTTCTCTGGATGTGCTCCAGCACCTCAATATCATTCTTGTAGTGAGTAGCCCAAAACTGAACACAGTATTCCAAATGCAGCCTCACCACTGCTGGGTACAGGTGCATGATTACTTTCCTGCTTTTACTGGTCACACTTTTCCTGATACAGGCCAGGACCCTGTTACCCTTCTTGGCCACCTGAGCATGCTGCTGATGCATATTCAGCAATCAAGTATGTAAATATAATATACAGTTGAAGATGTGCTTAGCCTCAGATTCTACCTCAGAGCTCTACTAGTGTCTGGCAGTAAAGTGGCTATGAAGAATGGCCACATCAGCATGTCTCATATTCTGGTCCAGCATCCGCTTAAGCTATGCACAGCACCTTTGTGAGATCTCCAGGACTCTCATGTCCAACAAAGGGCTAGCATGACTCACATCCCAGCACTGTCCTAAGAAATGGTTCGCAACACCCGCACAATTAAGCTGAAAACCAGGAAGCTCTTGTAGTGGAACCTGATGTGGAGCTCTGCCACATTAGTGCTGTGGCACAGCAGATGTAGTTGGGCATGATGTTCTTCTGAAATCTGAGATGACATTTGGGTTATTGTGAATGGTGTAGGAGAATGATGACCTCCTAGATCTTTTTTTGCCTATGACAAACTGGCAGTGTAGACAGTCTTGCAAGAAGTAGTCATCGGGAGTGATGTAATGGAGAAGTGTAGAGGCATCAGAAGCAACTGGGCCCTCTGAACAGACTTGGTGTCAGGTCCTAACACAAGAACTGGATAACTGGTTCAGCATGCTATCACAGAGGGCTAAAGAAAAAAATGCAGAGAATAGATGGAATCTGAGGTGTATGGCTGACCCTGTTAGATACAGGCATTTCTGAAACCATCTCAAGCTGTTCCAGTCAGGAGAGCTCTCATACATGGGAGAAGACAGCCTTGGGAAGACAGTTCAGTTCTCACACTATTTTTTTCTTAGTCTGTTAATTGAAGTGCTTTCCTAGGGTGCAAAGAGTACAAGGCAACAGGACATAATAACATGTATTAGCAGTCTCTGATATTAATAGTACAGATTGTCACATGATATGACAGTGATTAAAGTGGGCATGGATGGAGGTCTCCCTTTCTTCTGGGAGGCACTGTTCCCCTTTACAAACAGAAAATAAACACAGCCCTTCCAGAGCATAAATGCCAATAACTGTGAAATTTTGATTAAATAATAGATATGTGTTCAGAAGCACTTTTTATAGTATGTGATTAAGAAAGATAACTAGACATCCTTACAGCTATAATGATAATAATTACCACAACACATAAAGTGTAGAATATGACACTGGAAAGGCCACTATTAACCTTTCCAAGGGTTATTTTTTGGTGCGTTTTTGACACTATGGACAGGAATGTTCAGAGAACAACAGCTGTGACAGTTCTTTCCAGTCGTTCTCTGGTACATTAAAGAGGAGGTGCAGAGGGGAGTGAAGTATCTTCTATTCAAAACAGATGTTTGTTTAATATCAAACATCTGGGTAGTCTTAGAAAGACTGTTCTTCTAAGATTTCTGCAGCTCTTGGTAATTTGGAAAACTAATAACAGTGCTTCCTTGTTTAAAATTAGGCTGTGAATAACATCTCCATGCCCTGGACCAAAAGCTTTTTTACTCCTAGCAAGCAAATTTCATGTCTCTAAAGTGTGATGCCACATTGTCCAGCAGATCACATACATTATCAGATAACACTAATCTGTGAATTCCTCATTATGACATCTCAGTGCCTTGCAGCTCTATTGGAGAATTACAGACCATACATGACTGATCATGAAAACAGAACCGCTCTTTCCGATCTCGCCAGAATTACTTGGACTCAAAGGTCTGGGTAAATAGGTTGTGGAAGACAGAAAAGATTAACTGTGGTGACTTTAGAGTTTCCAATAACAGAAGCAACAATGAGTAAATTCCAGGACTCTAAAGATGATATGAACAAGAAAATCTGAATACAGTGAATAGGTAAAATTGGTACACCTTAGAGATTCCTGTTACTGAAAAAGAGACACTCGGCTCTGGAGCTTTGTAATCCACCTGTAATAGAGGCTGGCCTCTGTAAATCAGTCAAGCTTGTGAACATATCTCTGATGTTCAGTTCTGCTTTCTGAATGATAAAAAAGCTCCTTATTAGTCAGAGTCTTCACAGCTCAAAAAATCGTTTTGTATGAAGGTGAGAAGATGCCATTATTTTAAATGACGGCATTGAAATGTAATAGATGGTGTGAAAGAAGGCTATAAATTCTGGGTCAGTCCGTTCTGAAGTGTCCTGCAAATAACACAGGCAATCCAGTAGTCCAAGCTGCTCAGGATAGTGTTTTTAAACACATTAATTAAATTGAATTGAAGTAAACTCAGCTAAGCCAAGATTTCTTCGACAATTTATTACTGAAAACACAATTAGCTGGAGGCATTTGGAGGAGTTCTGTGAAATCAAAGGCTGCATTGCAACTGAGAGTAAGTTTTCAAGCCATCAACTCATTAATAACAGAAAATGGATGTGCTGCTGCAAGGCACCAAATCAGAAGTAAAAATATGGAACTTGTTACTGTGACTTCAAGAACAAATTCTATATGTTAAAATATTTCCAAGCTCATGTCACTAATGCCCTAATTTAATTCTTAAAGTTGAGACTCAGACCTTTTGTACCCAAAGGTACAAAACTAATGGTCTTTGCTGCACAGTAAGCAACCAATCAGTACAGATATTTGGTTCAAATGTTTTTTTTTGGCAACAGAGTTATTCTGATCATTCCAGATTATTTTCCTCACTCTCATTTCTCTCAGTTTCATCATAATTTCTCAAGTTACTCAACTTCTACATTGTGCTAGATGCATAAAAAATAACTATCTGAAATAAGGGCATGTTAACCAAGCTCAGGCCATAGGAAGGAAATCTGCTGCTCACATCCATGTTAGGCTGGTGACCATGCAGTCTGGCATCACAACTTTTCTGTGGAAGCAGCTGAGAGTTTAGTCCATAATAGCTGCTGAAAGAAGCAAATAACAGAGGTAGCAAAATGTTCTTAAATCAGCAGAGCAGGGGCTGACACTCTCTGTGGGAGAGAGTAGCTTTATGGGCATAAAGGAAAAGCAATTTTGCATTAAACATCTGCGGGTAGTGAGGATTGAAACTACCATTCTCGTGTTAAGTCTGTAAGAGTGCTCCAAATATCTGTGATTCCATGAACCTTTCGTCCTAACAGGAAGAAAATGTAAACCCAGCTGACACATTCATATCTAAACTCGCTACACAGAAACATAGCAGAAATCCACCCCTCCTTACCCTAGGATTTACATTAATGTACTTCATGAGTTTCACTGACTTGATGTCAAAGTCATTTGAAGCGAATGCTGTCGAAAGTGTGAAGTAAACTTCACCTAGATGTTCAAAACAGTCTTAGGGGTAAAGAATCATCTTCCTCCTGCTCATATGTAGTCTCTATTGATTCCAGCTGATTGTAAACTGAAAGTAAAAATACGCTTTGTGTTCTGTCTGCAGAAAATGCTGGGTTTCCATCAAATTTTGGTTCATGCATAAGAGTTTGTTTGAAAAGAAGATTTAGGATTCTGTGATTCAGTTAGAGGCATGTAGACAGACTAGAATTCATCCTGCCCAGCCCAAGCTGTCAAATATAAGCCAAAGCCCACATTGACCGCACAGTGTATATGACACAGTGTGACACAGTGTCCAGACTAGTAAGTTCAACAGAGCATTAGCTGAAACGAACAGCGCATTTTTCCCTTGAGCATGCTTACTTAGAAAGAGAGCTGTGTCATATCTGAACCACAGGTCTTTTGCATCCATGCAGCTGGGGATGTAAAGCAAAACTCGCCCATGCACAAGTAGATCCTACTTAATTTAAGGTTACGAATTATAATCTGTGCTGCTTCCTCTCTTGTATTGCATTGAAAGTAGAGGTAACGCAATTAAAGAATTTTGCATTCCTACCCTCAGATATGTTTAAATGAATCAACCAAAAAAGAGAAAATATTCAGTACTTTATTTTAAATTCCTACTGACTTTAACCCTTCTTTGCTTCCAGAATACATGTAGAAATGCTAATGTAATTCAAGGAAATCATATGACTGCCTCTGATGACTTTGAGCAGGACATACTAGAAATCTCTTGCAGGTTCTCTCTGTAAGTTCTGCTATTAGACCCCAGTTTAGCTCCAGCTCTGGGGTCATGGCATTGCAGATTTTATCTTAGTCTGATTTGCCAAGGAAATCAGTTATAGCGTTCTCTAAATACTTGCGTGTGTGCTCATTTCTCTCTGTAGCATTGGAACTCAGTGGCCAGTTTCAAGCAAAATTACCTGAGAGATCCTATGTAGAAATAGTTGATCAGATGGAGGATTGAAACTCAAATTAGTGCCCTACAATGGAAAAGGATATAAACTGATCTCACCTGCATTAATAGACACAAGCAAATCCAAACTGGTTAGAGACATTTCAAATGTTACTGTTGAAGGATCTTCAATCAGAGTTCCTATCTCAATAGCTGGAGACAAGCCAAATTGAAGACATGGGGCCAGGACATCAGCATTCAATTTCTAGTGTTCTTTGAACTGCTTTGCATTTTTCAGTCAGAAGTTTCTGGGCTTCTTGAGTTTGGGGAAAATTTAAAATTCATAAATAGACACTAGAGATGACTGGAAACTGGTAAGGTTCAACATTTAATGTTGGCCACACTCTGCCTGTAAAGCTACACAGCTATACAAAAAAATTGTGTGAATTTTCTGGTTTGTTTTTTTTTTTTTCTTTTTTCCAGATTTAAGATGAAGATGAATATATGTTAAGTAACAGAAGGAAATCCAAGTGAAAATAATACCTTGATCTATCATGAGAACAGGACTATACCCTAACTTTTAAAAAGGTGGAACAAATTGAGGCAAGTATGGAAAAACAAGAATGATAATTTGGCACCCAGCTTTTATGATGAAATCTTAAGGAATGTTGTCTTGCTTAGAGAGTGGAAGGGAAATAGAAGAGCAGTTTCTAGATATGGGAAAAGATAGTGAAAAGGCCATTAATCCATTAAGTCACAACCTAAAATAAGTACAAGCAAACGATCCCTTACGTTGAACATAGAGTGATCATATCCTGTAAAAATCCCTTTGTTGGCGACTCTGAAAGCATTAAAACAGAAAAGTAGCTGAAACTTCTGTCCCAAACCTGGTTATTGTTAATATTTCTCTGGCCTACTCACCCAACCCTATATATATTCCACCAAAGGACAAACACTTTCTACTCCCATGTATGTATGGATTCCCCTTGCTGGTTTGAGTTACTCTGCAGTGCCATGTGGGAGTCTCTAACACTCAATTCTCAGGTTAGGTGAGCTGATCTCATCAAAACAGCCTCCAGTTATTGCTCAGGGCTTTAGATACTTCCCTATAATTTATATATGGTAAAGATAGCAAGATCTGAAGATACAGAGGTGACTACAGATCGGAGTAGTCATTTGGATGAGTGGATTAGTAAATCATTAAATTAATCCTATTACAATGCAGGGGAGAGGACTATATTAACCTTTAAAGGTCCTGCAGAAACAAAGGGTGATATAGAACACATCAAGTTTGAGGAAAATGACAAATTACATAGTTTATCAAACATTCATATATATAATTTGTTTTTCAGGTATTCAGTGATGGTGATGATTATACTATGTACTGATGAAATGCCCCTCACCAAATCGTCAGTGCCTATTTGCAGAGGTACTTCACAGATAACTTTCAAGCAATACAAATTACGTTCGGGAGCCACCTGAAGTAAACTGAGCAAACTGGATATATGGCAAGGATTAATGATGGAGCTTTTCTGAATTTCAATGCTTATGCACACATGAGATGTCTGACAAAGCATTTTTTTCATATTTGACAAAGAACACATCACTTTTCACCGATAATGTAAGCACACAGAAGCTGCTCTGATCTCCAGGAGTGGAACATACAATGTGCAATTAAGAAAATTCTGAAGAGCATGTATACAAACTTTAGGCAGCTCCCCCAAAAAAGCAAAGCCTGACCAATAAAGAGTAAAAATTAGTCTGAAATGAGCCTGAAGTTGCTAGAAATAACTGTCACTCCAAGTACTGAAACATGAGAAGATCTCAAGCTGCTCTTGAAATATTACCACTGATTTCCTGTTGTTAACTCACTGACTCCAATGGACATGAATGGAGTTTGGCCACGTGTTTTTTAAGCTGCTCTTTTGAAATTTCTACATCTGAGTCATGTTTGAAAAACAAATACATACACTTGTACATATAGTCATATATCCCCATTAGTAGAGGAAAAAATTGCTTTTTTGGCAAGAGTTCAAGATGGTGAAACTTTTCTGTCTCCTTGATCAAATGTTAAAATGTTCACATGAAATATATTGGTTTCTGCCAGGAAATGACATTTCCAAGAAATTGTAAAGTTGTTTTCCCTGTGCAGGAAATGGTGTGGAAGAGCAGCCTTCCACACATCTCAGGTCAAACTTCAGTCTCTGAAGATATGTTGCACTGACTGTAGTGGAGGGGCAATTAATTAATGCAATATAATTTTAAAAATTAATATGTTTTATTAACATTCAATATTCAGAACTCGCGTCACCCAAATCACTAATTTTAATAGCAATCAGCTCTTTGCATCAGTCATGGAAACTTTATATACAGGTTATGACAGGATCTAGAATTAACTAGTAATAATATAATATTAATTGAACTCACTCGAACTGGAAGAGAAGGCTTTGCGGTTAGTGTACCACTCGTGGTCAATACACTGCTTGCCCACTAGACGGGCTCAAGGAGCTCCTTTCTGCTTATGGCAGAAGGCAATGGTGAATTACAAGAGGCTTTAAGTATTTGCTCATAAAATATTATCTCCTGACTCGTGGGACTAGCTACAGCTTCAGACAGTACCCAAATGCTTTCAGGGAATTCTGTTACTGTCTTGTCATCTACTGAGACATCTGTTTCTTCCCGGGCTGCTGGGGAAAGGAGGCAGACAATCTCTGACCTGGTCCTGATCTCCTTTGGGTGATCTGTGTATCTCCAGGACTTCCCGTCTTGGCAGGAGGCTTTCAGGTGTAGGCAGGATGTCTTGCGAGGTACAGTCTCAGAACAATGTCATGCTGGCTATGCAGGCCTATCGCATGGAGGCATTTAGAGCCTGTTCCTGGTAAGCCTTTGGAAGGCAGTTTCCAGGCAGTTCAGGATATAAAGCAACACGAATATAATGGCAGAGAGCAGGTACAATGGCAGAGCACACTGTGCTACCTGCTCATGCCTTTTATCAATACAGCCTGAGACTAATGAGCCTTTGGACACAGAATAGCCAACCAGAATGGCAGTTAGCCAAGCTTGGCCATATTAGATGAAGCCTTAGGCTTGCTTTACCTAAATTTGGGCAGAGCATAGGCCTTGCACAAGGCATAGACAAGCCAAGCCTGTGTACCTTGTTTACCACAGGTTGCAAAGGGCCAGGGTCCCCAGACTCAGTGGCTCCAGGTTCTTTGCCCTCTTTCCCGTGGTTGCATCTCCCCAAAACAGAAGGAAGGAGAGCAGGAAAACATGTCTGGGCAAGCCAGGACATATATAAGCCTATTTTGGCCTGCTTAGGCCTACCACAACACTGACAATGCTATTGTTGAAAACATGGCTCTAACATAGGATTTCCATGCTTAGTAGAAAAGTTTTGGTCTATCTAATCCTAAAAGTTTAATAGCTGGAGATCAAAATATCCAGATGGACATTATTATGCCTGAATCATGTACTTGATATGTAAAACAATTTGGGTAACATTTTCTTGCTAGAAAAGTGTCATGGTGCAAGCCCAGCCAGCAATACGCAGCCACTTCTTCCTTCCCCTGTCAGTGAGATGGGGAAGAGAATTGAAAGGGCAAAGCAAGAAAACTTGTGAGTTGAGATAAGAACAGTTTAATAATCACAATAAAATAATAATGATAATAATAATGGTAGCAATAATAAATTGTAATGAAAAGAAAACTATATAGAGATAAATTGAACCCAAGAAAGACAAGTGATACAAATGAAGACAATTGTTTACCACTAGACAATCAATGTCCAGCCAGTCCTTGAGCAGTAGCCCCCCTTGCCAACCTTGCCTCTAGTTTTATTCCTGAACATGACATCATTTGCTATGGATTATCCTTTTAATCAGTTGGAATCAGCTGTCCCAGTTGTGTCTTCTCCCAAGTTCTTGTGCGCTCCCGGCCTATTTGCTGGCCTTGACCCTGTAAGCACTGGTCACAGTAACTACACCCCTGAATATCAGCATTGTTTCCAGCACAAATCCTAAACGTAGCCCCATACTAGCTATGGTGAAGAAAATTAACTCTATCCCAGACAAATCAACACAGAAAGCAAGTCTAATATTCACAGTTCCCTTTTGTTAACTTCAAGATTTTTTATTTTTTTAAACGTATACTTCTGTAGAAAGTGGTATAATTGCTTATGACTTGGCAGTATTAAGGTGAGCTTGGCAGTAAGGGAAAAAGGGGTCATTGGTAAGATGCCTGACCTGCTATGCAGCAGAAGTCACAGTTCCCAAGCTACAGCTGTTCTGATGCCCATAACTTGCTTTCGTACCCAATCTGCTCCTAACAAGACACCTCAAATATGTGTTCAGCAGTTAGATGCTGTAATATTAGACAGGATTTTGCTAATATATGTAGGAGATGAATTTGCTAATAGGAGAGTGTAAACATTCTCCCTTATGTTAATGATCTGCATTTCAAGTACCGAGACTGTATGTACTGTCTGGGCCAGTTGAGGTAGCTTTCTTACAAAGTCAGACCTGAAAGCATTCTAACCTGAACCACAGTTTTGCAGAAACCCTGAGGTTACTCTGAATACAGACAGACCCCAAGGGACTTGAGTATTTGTTAGGAACAGTCCTGGGCATGTGACTGTGAGATTCCAAAAGTATCATGTAGCATCAAACTAACTTAAACTTTCCATTGGGAAGCTACTGCTCACTTATCTAAGGTACTTGTAACAAAACATCAACAACAACCAAATCCTATCTGAAAAAAGTCCTGCAGGGATGACTAAGTTGCATCAGTTTTCCCAGAGGTATAATGTATACAAATCAAATCAAAATATAAATCATTCCACCCTGTTGTGGGGTTTATGCACAGTTTCTTTTAATAAAATATGCAAATATCTTGCAGTAAATTGATTTCCCAGTTTCATTTCTCTTATCTCCATATTTATTATTCATGATTCTTCTACTCCCCCACTTGAGCAGATGAAAAAAAAAAAAAAAAAGGGAAAAAGGGAAAAAATAGAGGGGATAAAAAGCTGTGTAGAGTTCACTTGCTTTTAGGAACTAGCTTTATTATTGTTATTATTAGCACAATTCTATACTCCTAGGAGTGAAAGATAAATGTAGATATTACTTCTAATCTCAGCCAAAGCTAAGAGGTAATACAATGACACTCTCTTTAATGCAAATCACTGCAATAAATGACTACATAGCCCAAGTGCTCTACTGCATTACCAATTGTAATGAAAGTTTGAATTGCTGAGCAAAATGACAGTTGTTTAACCTGTGACCAAGCTGGATGGTATCGGCTCTGTTGTTAAAGGTGTACACACCATGAGTATACAGGAAATCCACCCAAATATTTCAAATATCTAACATTGTTGCTAAATAGGGTTTCTGTCAGCTACATTTGCTGGTCAGTTTTACATTGCATTAGCCAATGCTTGTAACTGCTGTTTTCCATCACTACATGGTTAACAAGTTTTGCAGCAGAGAATCAAGACTGATCAAACCCGGTGTGCTGCTCTGGTCGCTGTTGCTGGAGGTCACTGTTGGAAATAAAAGACAGGATGATGAAGGAGCCACTGAACATCAGGGTGGCAGAGAAGGCTCAGCTGATCACATGCCAAGAGAAGGTCAACGACAAAGGAAAAGGAAGGTAGAATGAGACTAAAAAGAATCAAATCTTAGGTTTTGGTTGTATGTAGAGTCGATCCTATCACATCATAGGTAGTTTAAATATAACTTCTCATAAGCATATGCTCCAAATAAGCTCCATTTTTTTTCCAGCTTTACTCAAATGGAGCTGCTTTCAATTTAATTAGGCATAATGATTTCTTCCCATTAAGAATCTCAGTGGATTACAGGTCTTGTTTTTAAAAATGTGTCTCTGATTTAGAAATTTGATTGCCTTTTGACAGATTTAGAAGTTTTATTCCTTTACAAATAAAGAGTCAAGCCTGCAAATATTCCAGCAGGAATTACAGTTGAGTAACAAGCCCTAGAGGAAAAGAAAGATTTTACAGATATTCTACATTGGTTGGACTGGCTCAAGGATTAAACTACATTTTCTTCTGATAGTGCACTGCCTTATAGGAGTTTAGGTGACTGTAACCATGAATTTTGATCTTTGCAGAAACAACATTTTCATCTAAAAATTCCTCAGAAGAAAAATCCCCAACAAGGCCCTAAGGTGGGCTATTTGTGAGAAGAAGGCTTTGCAAGGTTTGGCCCAAAGCACTGAAGATCAAATTCTCTCTCAAGTCAAAGAAATTGTGTCAGCACAGAATCTGGCCTTAGGTATCAGTGGTGAAAAGAGACTGCATTGCAACTGCATTGGCATTGCAAATCAGATGGAGAAAGAAGAAAAACTTCACAAAAAAGTCCTCAGAGTTCTTTCTAATCATTCGATTTCTTCTCTGCCAAGAAACTGATGAGGTTTCTCTCTGCTCTTCAACATCAGCTTTCAACCTGGCATAAATCTCCCGCTTTAAGTGGAATGGCATCATTAAACTAATGTGATGACATGGAAAGTCACACTCCTATCTCTGGAAAAGACTTGCAGCTTTATTCAACAGTAGAATAATCCTCTTTATCCTGACAAGAAGTTATTTACTGTAGGCAAGTTTTTTGATGTTTACTTTTTTGACAGGCAAATAAGATGGTTTTTCATCAGAGAACCTGACACGTTACTAGAAATTATGACTGTCCATCGTCTCTCTCTCTACAGTCTTATTTGGATAGCTCCTAAGGTTTGTCTTCTCTGCAGCGATACACACCAGATCCTAACGCAGAGATCAGCTGCAGACATGGGTCAGAGAGGAATGGGCTCCAGATCGCTGGAGTTTTTGATGCGGTCAGCTATTGCTCGCTGCTACTTGACTAAATTCGGTACAGAACTTTATTTATTATTATTTTATTAAGATGTAAATTCAATTTAAAAAAAAAAAACTCTGCAAAAGAAAAGTCTGCATGAAAAAGTTTGTTCGTGTTGCAGAGTATTATCTGTAAGTCCTCCAGCTAGGCTAAAAGCCTATCCCACTGCTCCTTGGGATTTCTAGTGAATTAATAATGTCACTGATGAATATTCAAAAGTAGGCAGCTATTGTGCCTCCAAGCACGTAATTAATTATTCATTACACATTTTTATTCACTGAATTAAAAAACACAGGGTGCTCTGGGAAATGAAGTGTACTTCACTGCTGGGGCATGAAATTCTACACTGCCCCTTTAAGGATTATTACTCTGTATTTATAGTTGCCAGGGCAACATAAATGCCGGGCAATTAGATCATGGGTTGTCCCGGAAGACTGATGGGATAATAAGCAGTAGTCAAGTATTAAGTTGACCCAGTAAATGTCCCACATGAATAAACCTGGGCTAGGACCACAGCTGGCATCTTTCAAATAAAACTTTTACATTAATATAGTTTAAAAGGTGCATTTATCCAGGAACTGAGCATGCATCCACACTGGGAATACTGCAGAAAGGGCTAATACCACTTCCCAGTGGTGGCCCACAGGCTTTGTTCTTTGGCCCAGCTTTGCGCAAAGTTAAGAGCATACTGAGCCTCTCTAAGTTTCTGGAAATTTTGGGGGAGCCACAGGTTTGTGCCCTAAGAGCTTGTGTCCTGGGCCAGAGGTAGAGTTTTTTCCCCCCTTAATTATTCTTCAAAAACTCATCAGTGAGAGTGAAAATCAGTTTGGTTCTGGGCTTTAAAAAAGAACAAGTATTAAAATTTGAAAAAAAATATAACTTTTTAACTGGGTATGCTTTTGCCTTAAAATCAGTTTCACACAAAAATAATGCCAAGAGTATCCCTGTGTGTTATTATGTGCAAAAGAGTCATGTCACCAAAGGCATTTTTTCTGGACAGTCAAATAAAATACAAAATTTAATGAACCAGAAAGATTCCCCTGAAGTACTGCTTTTTTTCCAGTTTTCTTGCAAATATCAACTTCAAATTGTTTCTGGCTACTGTCCAGCCTTCTTTTAATTAAATTAATTTTCTGAAAATACTTCCATTTAATTTCAGAAAATTATCTTCCTCTCAAAACTATTTTCAGGTTAAAGAAAAACCTATGGAGACTCGTCTCCATTGTTTGTTTTTTCCCCATTAATATTTGTTTTGTTTTGGTTTTTACTTAATGCTGTGCTTTGTCCTCACAGGTGACACAAGGTGATGATTTTATTGTGCTTTTAGATCTCTAATTTTGTAGAGGAAAATGGAAAATCATAGCTTATCTCTGCCTGCAGACTCTTGGCTATGCTAAAGCGTGAAATAGTTGTCAGAGATGCAGAAATCTTTTCCATAGTTTCATAATACAAGGAAAAAATACAGTTCCCAGGAAGTATTATACATCCCTCAGTGTAAGAGAAAAGACACATTTTTATCAGTGAGTGTGTGTGTGCATAGATTTATCCAGATACACATCACATTGCCCCAGACAGCTGAATGCATTTACTCGTTCATTAAAATTATGTTTGTATCCAATGCAATGACTAGCTTTGTACCAAAAATATTTTAAGGAAGAAAGCAAGTGCTTAGACATAATTTTTCTATTGATAGTGTTATTTGCCAAAACATCCTTAGCCTTCATAAGACTACACTTTTAATTATTTGGGGCATAATTCTAGCTGACAAGCAGACAGATATACCTTTCTCCTAAAGGAGAAAAGGAGGGGCACCATAAATTTCTGAGAGGACAGCCTTGCCCAGACTACTTGGTCAGATGCTGGGCTTGGAAGCAGTAAGACTTATGTGCTTAAACTTAAGCATGTGCTTAATTATTTTTACATGATCAGATTCTGAGAGTTGAACAGCTTATCAACCTGAGATCTAACTGGGATTGAAGGTTTGGGTCACCCTTGTCGTCGGATGGAAACAGCAATCTCATGTGCTCAGGCAGGAATTTGATCTCGTATGCTGAGGCAGGGAGATGGAGCAGGACCACAGCATAGCCAAAAAACTTGAGCTGCAATACAATTCAAGGACATCCATCCTGTCAAGACTCTCCTCCACCACATAACGAATCTGCAGGGGTAGCAAACCCTAGGATATCACCTATGCTGCTTTTATTACTTACTGTTGAGCCCTGTGTGCATTTCCCAATGACAAGTCAAGAGGTACACGAGAATATTTCTAGGTACAAAATACATTCATTTTCATACTTATAAATATGGATGTGGTTATATTTTATATATGTGTATACAGACACTAAAATGGAAAATGTCTAGAGCAAATTAATTCAGTTGCATTTGTGAATTTGAAATATCAGCAAAATATCATTTCTAGCAATTATTTTTAGCTACAGGTAAATGATAGAGGACTGGCTGCTTCAGCAGCTTGTATCTGTTTATTAATTACAAGAAGGCAAAAATTTGACAAAAACAATTGAGACTTCTTTCTAGGTAGTGTGAATCTCAGGAAAATCTCTCACAAAATTGGCCATTAATTCTCCACTTGTACATAGTCCACAAGAAACATGACAAAAATCAGCTGCAATGGATGCATCTGCAGCATTCTGGTCTGGTCTATTGTTGCAGGAAGGCACAAAATAACAAGCTGATGGGGAACCACTGCCTTGCTTAGTGGTTAGTAAATATAGGAACTGTCCTAGTCTGCAAGACCTAGAAAGACCAAAGACATGATCAAATAAAGATGTTGATTTTAATGGAAGGAACACACTCTCCGAAGTTCAACGCAGACTTATCTGGACATAATGTATACTACGTACTAATATATGCTTACTACATACTAATATATGCTATTTTATAGTATAGCAACACTGAAGAAGTGGGATTTACAAGACTATAGTTTTGGCCAGAGAAGTCATATCCAGTAATTTCTCAGAAGTTGCATCTTAGCCTCATGAGCTGGCAGCTGTTGCTCCAAAGTCCCAAGTTCAGCCCAAGGCAAGGAGCCATTATCATATTACCTAGGCATCTTTGCAGAAAGGACAGGCTTTGGTGATAATGCTGTACTCCTGAACTACATGGATAGGCACTGAGGTCCCTTGGTAACATTCAGTCTAAGACAAATGAGTCTACATAGCATATGAGAGGACTTAAGTGAGCTAGGAGTACCTGAATATTGATATGTGTTAGAGCAAATGCTAACTAGAAACTCCACTTCAATGTCATCTGCACCTAAATTAATTAGCTCTCAGTGGCACAGTAGAGCTAGAACTTTTGCAAGACACTACACTTCATAATATGGATATATGAGCATGATGGAGATATCAGCACAGTGTGCCATCATACAGCTTCGATATGGCTTGAAGAATTAATCCAAGGTCATGGAGGATAAAAGTGACAAAATCAGGATGGGAGACAAAGATTTCCTAAATCCTCATCCTGCATTTAATTCCTCTGTCCCTCCAAGCAATCCAAGAGTTTAACTGGACAAGTTTACGTGTTTTGCAGATTTACTTCATTGAAGGCATTCTTGATTTACAAAGGAGGAAGGTCATATCCCAGTTACTGTGTAATATTGGTTAAAAGAAAATGTGCCTCTTTGGAGAGGCACATTTGATTTCTAGGGCATTTGCAGCACAGCAGCATGAAGAATGTGGGAAGAACATGAGGAAACACAAGTTAGAGAAGAAGGGCAAATTGTGGTCTATTAAAACAGCATTACAGAAATTATTATAAAGGAATTTCTACATCTGGGGCAACCCAATTCAGTCAACCTAATTCTTACAGTTAGTCACAAGCTTTGTTGAAGGAGTCCATTACTTGACTTAATAGATCGAATGATAGACAATCTTAGGGCTAAATATATAAGGATATATGCGTGCATGTATAGGTGCATTGGAAGAACAACAAATGATGTTTTTAATCATCCATTTCAAGCAGTGCATCTGTACTAGGTACTAGCAAAATAAAGGAGAGAGGAAAAGAATGGGAAAAGGAATCTGTCTCTCCCACAACTCCCAGTCCTTAGTTACAATACACAGATAAATAAGGAGACAGGCAGGCGGATAGGCAGAAGGGCACAGATAAAAGGGCATGTATGTTCAAAGGAAACATAATTACCTGCTATTCCCTTGCTCTATGGAAAAAAGTTCAGAGTTTCAATACTGACAGAAGCTAAAAATTGATCCATAGAAAAATGTTCACTTCACTAGAGGCTGCAAAAGAGCCTCAGCAACTGACACAGAGGCAAGTTGTTCTGAATTCCTTCAGGCAGGTTGGAAGGCAGCTCTGACTTGAATAACGCAAGAGGCCTTTGAGGCATACAGATGCCCTCCTTTCTGAAAAGTTTTTCTTGGAAAGCAAACTTCCTCCTGTCGACTCAACACTTGGCAGAAAGGATTGCAGTCCAGGCTTGCTGTGCAAATTATTTCAGTCTGGTATCAGTGGACACAGCTCAACAAAAGTTAATAGTCTCTTTCCTGCTTACAGCTTTTTATATCAAATGCAAGTAATCATCCAGTTTGCCCTTTTTTTCTCTTTCAGTTATTCTTAATCTCTCTTTCCTACCCACCCCAGCTAAATTCTACTTCTCTGCCTTTGGACAAATCCATCCTGGGAAAATTCAATATTTATTCCTTTCCAAGCCCTGTCCCATTGTAATACAAAGGATTCGAGCACATCTGGAGGTGAACAGATTACAGATTTCGCCTCTATAGCATAACATGTGGTTTTAATCTCCCTGACACCCTCCCCCAAAATCTCTCTATAGGAGAAGGAGTAGGTCTCTCTCCGTGTTTCAATGACATTCAGCAAGATGAAATCCTGCCCGAGTCTTTGGGTATATGCATACTTAATAGTACTAAGATGATTTTGAAAGCTCTATTGGCTGGACTGGAGAATCTAGTTGAGATGGGAAAGTGCAACCAACATGGCTCTGCTGGCCCTGTACATGCTGCTGATGCTCCTTTGCTCACCCAGCTCAGTGCCAAGCTTCTACTAGTTTCCTATGAACAAGGACGACTTCTGTAAGGCAGTATCAGAGGTTCTTCTCTGTCATCATCTTCAGCCATGTCCATATTTTCTTTAGAGCAATAATTAAAACAACATATTCACCAGCTGGGTTATTTTTTTTCCCTAGATTTAATCTGTTTAGGCTCTGATTTACATATTAAAAGCACTAATTAGCCCCTCAGAGTGTCTGAGCACGGATAGTGCAATAACTGGTCATGTAGTCACTAGAGACCACTCCCTAGTGCTTTCGGTAAGATCTCATGTATACAGTCTCAGTCTCTGGATGGCAGGAATGGCCATGTGTAGAGGGTTGTCTGCTTTGTTTCATAGCATTAAGGGACTGTAGTGCCGGATTGCTTCAC
Organism: Ramphastos sulfuratus; assembly: GCA_013399055.1. Taxonomy (NCBI): domain Eukaryota; kingdom Metazoa; phylum Chordata; class Aves; order Piciformes; family Ramphastidae; genus Ramphastos; species Ramphastos sulfuratus. The sequence goes on from WBNM01021029.1 coordinate 75,234, forward strand.
TGCATTTTTTCTTCTCTTTGAAGTGTCGTGTTTGATCTGTCTGCTTGTCTGTCAGGTTTCCCCCCTCCCCCATTCCCCGTTGCGTCATGTGTGAGAGCCTTCGAGAGGACAGACTGCCTTTGGCCAATACTGGTGCAGAAAATTCCAATCCAATCAAAGGTACAATGGCCTTTTCTTTCAGCTTTGATGAAGTATTAAAAAAAAAAAAAGACAAAACAAAACAAAACAAAAAAAAGCCTCTCCCCTCAAAAAAAAAAAAAAGCCACAAACAAAAAGCAAAACAACAAACCCAAACCAAACAAACTAGAACCAAACACTGAAAAAGGAAAAAAAAAATCAATAGCCCTTTGAGCCGTCCTCCTGGCTAAGGATATTTGAAGGAATCATTTAATTTTCTTTGCATGTTTAGAAGTCACCTACAAAATGGCTCATTGGTCTGGAAGCAATGTTGCTTAGCCCCAGGTGAGAGGCCCGAGTCTGAATTCTGATTGAGCTTGTTTCCAAAGCTGTCAGGAGTTGCAAAGCCTCCAGAGTAGGAAGAAAGGCTCTCTAAACCCAGCTAACAGGGTTTTTCTAATTCCTTCCTGGAAATCTGTGAAAGTAAGCAATCACTGTGAGTGCTTCCTAGTTTTGGAAGATGCAGAGGATCCCATTACTCTGCAAAACATACAGCGCTTTTTTCCTCAAATGCAATGCTGCCACGTGAACATGATGATTTTTGCTTGTGCAACAGAAGCTGATGTCACTACATGGCATCAAGCTGCATTGCCTCATGGCAACAGGCCTCTTGGAGGGATATTTGCACTGCATTTCATCAGTATGTTCCTCTGGAAAACTCAACAGAGCAATCAGGCACCAGACAGGGGCACTTCCTCCTCTTCTGAAGAAGCTGGGCCATGGGGCAAAGGAGATTTCAAGGTTTTTTGAGTCAAGGCTAGGAAGTAGCCTTTAGAACAAACCATCTAAATCAGTGCCAGGGGCCTGAAGAGGAGAAGGCTCTCCCCATCATTTTGCTCCTGCATCTTAAATAATCTTTCATGAATATCCTAACTCCATCACCTGCCAGGCAAATGGTTTTCAGAGTAAGACCTAAAGATCAATTTGAGTAAGCCCTAACACTAAGGAAAAGATTACTGAACAATATTCCATTGTTCTGTTTTTGCTATCTGGCCAAGGAAAACTAGCCTTAATGTGCTAACTATCCCCTAAAAGAGTTTAGTCTATGACTGGGTCTCCTGGACACTAGAATAATAAAGCTAGTCAGTACAGTGATATTACAAACCAGGGAAAAGGATTTAGGTAGATAAAAACAAGGCTGAGTAGAAGAGAACAGGAAAAATTAGTGTTTCTTGAAGCTGTTGTCCTGACTTAACATTGTGATTCAAATAATTATTTTTGGTACAATTATGTTTCTTTGCCTAGAGGAGCCCTAAAGCCTATGAGGAGTTGCAATACCATAGAGGAAAGAGGCAGATGGCATCTACGTCAGCACCAGAGGGTTTGGCCAAAAACCAAGGGGAGATTGTCTTGGCTGTGCCACCATCTTTGCTAGCTATTTTCTTCATATCTATACTTTTCCATGAGTCCTATTTCAGAATAGGTTCCAAATTCCAGAGTTACCAGGAACTAAAGCTTCAAGAGAGCCCAAGAAACTGTAAAACTGTAGCTTCCAAAACTATTGACTTCAAGTTAAAGAGAGGGAATCATATAGTGGTATGTAGGTCTGCTGACACAAGCATGTAAACCATGCTCTGATTCCACAGGAACAGATATCTCTGATATATTTTAAAACTTCATGCAAAAAAAATAAGTCAACAAAATCTATTTGATTTAAACCATAGGCTCCCTGAGGCTAATCAGTACAGACCCTCTGTCTACCAACTGAGCTGTTTGACTAGTGGCAACTCCTGTGAGATGCCTCTCCAACCTTTAAATGAGTTGGGAATGCTCAGCAGACATACTATTCTGATTAGTAGCTTTGAAATTGCAGCTAAAGCTTGACTGTGCAAAAGCTGTCATCCACAGTATGTATATGAAGAATTTCAGTAAGAAAGTTCCAGTAACAGCTGGCCACATCCAACAAAGAGGAAAAGACTGACCTCATTTTGGAATTTCTCCTACAAGACAGGGCAAATCTTGTCTTGAGTAGATGAGAACCAGCAAAGGTATTTAAAGAAAACCCTAGTTTTGCTGACAAATCTTTGTGGGATAGCATCTCAGAGAACTCCAGAGGAGAGAAGACCTTCATTCCTCAGTTGGAGACATAATTTCTTATACAAGTTTCCTTTTAAATAGTGTGCCTCAAGACTTGTTTGTCAGCTTCTGTGATAGTCTAGGCATCTATTTCCTCTAAACTTCCCTATCCAATTAAAAGATTTGACAGGAAACACAATTGTAGCCAGTATCTACTTCAGACCAAAGAATAGCAAAAAATTTTTAGCAAGTGTGTTCAGTTTGGGATGATCTGCTAGAGAAGCAATTTGGAGGCCTCCTCCAGGAAATAAACCACCTCAGTGCTTCCCTGGTGCACCTGCTTTAGAAGGACGTGGTCCTGTGCTTTCTCCTTTCCTTTTTCTCTTTTCCCTTTATCACTTTCAGTGTCAAATGAAATAACTTCTCTATTCCTAGACCACCCAAATAACCACTCCTCTTAATTCCTGCTCTTTAAACCTTCCTGCTGTCACTCTACCTATGTCTCCTGTTCTTCCCTCTGATTTCCCAGATAGAATATACCTGGACTTCCCTTTATGTCTGTATTTCAAGACTCTACAATCTCAGTGACATTTCCAGTGTCCAGACACCTCAGTGAGACTCAGCATTTTATGCCCAGCTTTCTCACAATCATTATAAAAGCTGAACTTTAGGAGATGATATGCTAACATCTCAACAGAAAAGTATGTTCTATTTCCCATTGACAATGTACCACAGCAAGCTCTTCCTGCATGCTGAGGTAGTAAGTCATCGTGCTTGGGGCACTGCTGTCTGTGAGCACATTTAAGAGTGTGTAATTTTGAGAGGGGTGGATGTCAAAGGCTCCTTGAAAGCTTCTGTGATGTACAGAAATAGCGATCATCAAGTTTTGTCCTTTCAGTCTTCCTAAATTGACAAAGCAAAACTCTTTTGCCACCAGCCAAAGTTTGTGAAACTCTTGCCTTAAAGCCACACAACAATACAAATTATCATCTGACTCATAAGCTGCATCAAGAAAATATCTACATCGGCCGCCACTGTCTGAGTGGAGTTGGCCTGACTGTGAAATTTATCATCAAATAATACCAGCTGAGCAGCCTCTGGTGTGAGCTGTGCTGGGAATATTTCAGCAGCAAATCAACTCTGTGGCCTCACATTCTGCTCTAAATCTCTAGAACTACTTCATTCTGGAATTTTGTTATCGCTATATGGATGCAAGTCCATTTCCATCCACAGCTGAGGTAACAAAGACCTTAACTCTCACCACCTGTTTGCATTCGCCTGCTGAAGAACACAAGGTTCTCCTTCAACTGCCTGCTGCATGGTTACACACCATATATGTATAATCAGCTTAGGACAAAGCTCAAGCTTAACTACTACCACTGCTACTTGCTGGTTAAGACAAAGCCTTGTGCTGATGACTGAGGTGTTCCTTTCTGCATGCTGTGCAGGTTTATTTCAAGGTTTGCAGTTTGGATTGTGCTCATCAATGATCTAGCAGAGTAGCTCTTACTAAGCAGGCCAAAGTCCACAGTGCCACATTTTGGTAACAGAAAGATGTTGCTGAAAATAATTGGGCCAGACAGCACTCAGTTGTTTTCCAATATCAGTCCATTAGTTCCAAGGCTTACTGAGTGTTTGGTTGCTCTGTAAACCAGCCACATGCCTAGATATTGTGCCCAGTGAATCTGGAATGAGTTTGATTTAACAATGTGTATTTGCAACTAGCCACTTCTGTGAAAAAATTAAAAATAAAATCCTTTGGTTGATCCCAGTTATACCTTTTTCCCGTTCTCTCATCAGCTGTGTAGCTGCCAGTGCTCACAGGTATTCCTCAGGGATATGGCAGGAGGCAACAGTACAACTGGCTTCTTGACAAGGGAGAGTTGGTCTGCCAACTGCTACCCATTGACTGGAGTGTGTGCTTGGCTCTGGGAGGCAAATGCTTCTGCAATATGCTCTCCCTGGAGAAATCCATCTTCCAAAATCATGACCAGCCTGACATGTTCCCAAATCTCACTGCACTTCTAAAGCATGGAAGCTAAGCATCAGGGGAACCATTCAAAAAAGATGCACTTAAGTTGCTGGAAATAGTAACACTGCTTCCTCCCAACACCATTTCTGCAGTCTGAATCAGTTTTCTTTGCACTGAATTCCTGTCACCAGTAACATTCATAGACAAGGCATATCTAAGCGCCAGATGAGTGCTGTCTTCTGCCTGAGTTTAAGACATACTCTCCTTGAAGGAATGAAGATTCTCCATTCAAAGAGGTTTGCAGAGATGCAGCAATGCAGCCATTTTACTGTCGCTTTTCTGAACACTTCCCGTAAGTTCAGTCATCTCTAAACCAGTGCTGCTGGCATCACAATTAACACAGGTTCGCAGCATGTAAAAAAGCTCTCTCCTCTCTAACCTGAAAACAGAGTTTATATTGTCAGAGGTGTCTGATATAATGTAGTGACCAGAGTCACTAGACTGTGGGTAACACAGTGGTGCTGATCTCCAGGCTCACTCCACTGAACACAGAGAAATCAAGCTACTTACTAACTGCGTTGTTTTTTCTAAGAGCAGTTTATGGTTATGGTAACTCCTAATAGCCTTCAACATTGGAAGAGACAGAAGTTACCTACATGAATAGGTTTGGAAAACACCTAAACACCTGCATAGAAACACTGGGGAGAATTCTGGCATCTCAAGTATACTGTGTTTTAGTAGCAGGGAGGCTCAGGTTTCATTGGTGGCCTCCATGACCTTGAGAACAAATAGAAGAGACTAGATTTAGTTTTTCACTCAAAAGGACCCTAAATTCAGTCTCTATTTTTCCCATCCTACTTCTTCTTGCACTGTTAGGTACAAGTATTGGTCAGAAAATGAAAAATATCACTAGTGATAGAACCTAAAATGAATAAATGGCATAACGTCCTGTGTCTCATGGGGTATCAGCAGCTTTTAATCGGTGTGTGAAATGTTTCTTCACACTAGCTAACTAGTTTGGGAAGGAAGATGGATTTAAATACAACCGTCCACGTTCATCCAGCCTAGCCTCAACTTATGAGCAGTGTTATCAATGCCTCCCATTCAGCACTCAGTTTCACTAGATTGTCTACTTCCAGATCCTATATCCACTGAACAACCTCTCCATTTTCCTTCCAGCAGACAAAGTCTGGAGTGGCGAATTTGCTTCCATCTTTTGGCTTATACCATCGCCAAAGAGACAGTATGAAGCACATATCACCTCCGGGCACCAAAAGTGCCCATCTCTGTGTTAACATGGGACTAGAGCAGGAAGGGGTTGACTTTAGAATGATTTTCAGACCAAATTTTCCTCATGAGGAAGGAGGATGAGAGTGCTGGCACAGAGTTACCCTCTTGGAGCGTTTTACCCTTTCACAAAGCCCTCCCCAAGCTGTGCATGATCCAGCCCTCCAGGACAGCTCACATTTCTGACCAGATTGTGTACAAGGTTCCAGCAGCCGCCTGGAAAGTCACTCCAGCAATTAAGTGTTGGTAGATTTTTTTTTTTTTTTTTTTAATTTTTTGGTTGTTTTTTTTTTCTAAATGGGAAGGATATGGCCCACTGTGCGGGGTATTGCAGCCACCCTCCCTGTCAGGCCGTTTCACAGTAGTATTGTGGCGCCATGGAGAGGAGCTAATTGGATTTGTTGTCACCTCCCGAAGCTGCCAGGAGCTCACGTCTGCTCTGGTTACAGATGAAGACATCACGGTGACAGGCTTAGAGATGGCTCAGCTGGCATCCTAGGGCCACTAATAGAGCCATGTTGATTTAATGTCCGAGTGGAGAGGTGCAGACAAGCTGTTCAAGTTTTCTATTCCAAACAAAGCAGAGATCTGTTATCAGTTGTCTGTGGATCAGTAAATAAACTTCCATGTGGCTCTCACAGCACCTAACCATCACTACAGAAGAATGACAAAGTATTTTAACGTTGAGATGGTACTTTTAAATGAAAGCACTGTCTCTATGGTTTATATTGCCCTCAGGGAAATCAGTTAATTCCTTCATACATAAATTTTACTTAACTATGTAATTATGGATGAATCCTATTAGTCTTTAAATTGCTCACTAGTTAAAAGGTGTGTGTGTTTTCCACATCTCTTTTTTTTGTGGAATGTACAGATCATCTGCACTTATGAAGATTAAAAGCCTATTTGGGGGGTTTTGTTTGTTTGTTTGCTTTTTTCCACTTTTAAGTGAAAGCATAGAATGTATTAGAAGACTAGAACATGATTTTTTTTTTTCTTTTTTTCTGCATAGTACTATCTACTCAGAGCATGAATCTGAGCTTAGGCAGCATTTCCTTTATCCTCATCACTCTCGACATCTCTGTCAGCAGTCACTCTGGCCCCTGGCTGCATTCACGTGGTATCACGCACCTCTCCTTTGTGCTCCATGGTAAGTGATCACACATGCAACCACGGGGAGCGTGTGAAAGACAGCTCAGACAGGACAGTGTCCTTTGGTACCCATTTTCACAGCCCTGAGCCAAGGCTGAAGTAAAGCTCTGAGTCCCATTTTCGAGGTCTCCACTCCCAAAGCCACATCAGACTTTCTGCACTGCTTGGGTCCTATTTGTAGACTCGGGCTTAGGTTTCTGAGAGCACCAGGAGTCCTGCTTTTCCACAGCCACATCTGCAGCCAGAGATTCAAAGGAGCTCAGCATCTTCCATTTTAATACCATAAAGAGATAATTTGCTTGATGACTTAAAGCAAGTGGAACATTTTAAATAATTTATGAAGTAAACACATGGTTGTTGGCATGGCTGGTATTTCCACTGGTCTTTTTCTTTAGGTAACTCCAAACTCAGTCACATCCTAAACCTTTGAAAATCCAGAGTACACCTAGGAGTGCAAGGTGTTTCCACAATGCCACCAAGTAAATGCACTAAGGCTGAGATTCTCAACAACTTTTTTTGCCTCAGTCTTCACTGGCAACTCCTCTCCTCATGGCTATCATGTTGATGGCCTACAAGATGAAGACCAGGGTGACAAAGTCCCTCCCACACTGTAAGCGGAGACAATATGTATGATCATCTGAGGAACCCAAAGATATAGAATCCCATGGCACCTGATGAACTGCATCCCAGAGTCCTGAGGGAATTAGCTGATGTAGTTGCCAAGCCACTCTTCAAGATATTTGAAAAGTCCTGGCAGTCAGGTGAAGTGCCCGGGGAGTGGAAGAAAGGAAACATTACACCCATTTTTAAAAAGGGTAGAAAGGAAGACCCTGGAAGCTGCCAACCTGTCAGCCTCACCTTTGTGCCTGGGAATATCATGGAACAGATCCTAGACGCCATGCTAAGGCACATAGAGGACAGGGAGGGGATTCAAGACAGCCATCATGGCTTTACTAGGAGCAAATCCTGCCTGACTAACCTAGTGGCTTTCTACAACAAAGTGACCATATCAGTGAATAAGGACCACGTATGGATGTGATCTATCTGGACNCTGCTACAGAGACAGGCTGAGGGAGCTGGGGTTGTTCAGCCTGGAGAAGAGGAGGCTCCAGAGGGACCTAATAGCAGCCTTCCAGTACCTGAAGGGGACCTACAAGAAGGATGTCGAGAGACTGTTTGCAAAGGCCTCTAGTGACAGGACAATGGCTTCAAACTAGAGAAGAGCAGATTTAGATTGTATGTTAGGAACAGGTTCTTTACTATGAGTGTAGTGGAACACTGAAACAGGTTGCCCAGGGAGGCAGTTGGGGCTCCATCCCTGGAGATATTCAAAGTGAGGCTCAACAGGGCTGTGGGCAACCTGATCTAGTTGAGGATGCCCCTTCTGACTTCAGAGGGGGTTAGACTGGATGACCTTAGGAGGTCCCTTCCAACCCAGATGATTCTATGATTCTATTCTATGAAAGCCTGCAAAAAGTCACCCCTTGCTACAAGCTGATTAAGATGCCTTTTCCAAATGGCATTATAGGCATCTTTTTGTTGTCAGGCAATAGATTTCCAACTTTAACACATCTTCATTTTCTGGCACAGCAGTACCTTTACTTGGAGAAATGGATGGAGGAGGGGATGCCACTTACCAACCCATTTTAATAAAGGAAAACATAAAAAGAAGTGTGTCCAGCAGTTCAAGGTAGGGGATTCTCTCCCTCTGCTCTACTCTGGTGTGACCTCACCTGGAGTACTGTGTGGAGTACTCAAGAGTCCTCAGCACAAGAACACCATGAACCTGTTGGAGTTGGCTACAAAAATGGCTAGAGGGATAGAACACCTCTCCAGGTAAGAAAGGCTGGAAGAGTTGGATTGTTCATCTTGGAGAAGACAAGACTCTGGGGACACCTCATTGCAGCCTTTCAGTACATAAGGAAAGTTGATTTTTTTTTTACAGTGAGGGTGGTGAAACACTAGCACAGATTGTCCAGAAAGGTGGATGCCCCATCCCTGGAAACATTCCAGATCAGGTTGGACAGGAACTCTGAGCAACATGATCTAGTTGAAGATAGCTCTGCACACAGGAGGACAACTGTACCAGATGACCTTTAAAGAATCCTTCCAACCCAAAGCACTCTGATTCTATGATTCTATCTATTACCATTATCAGTAATTTCCACTGACAGTTACAGTCTGGAGAACTCAAAAAGATTTTTCCTCTTTTCTCTCAAGGCTCCAGTTCTAGCTCTTTTTGGTAATCTTCCCCAGAGCTGTTAGGACAAATGATTCCAGCTTTATCTACATTCCCTCATAGTAAATGAGCTAATTTGTATGTTGTAGAGTCACTGAATAGATAAAGTCAGCAGGCTGAAGAGAGCAGAGTACAGCACCCACGAATTTTCAGGCTAACCATTTCTTCTCAAAAATAATTCAGGAGGATTTGGACTGAGATCTGGGTTAACTGAATTAAGATAATTCTGGCTCCCAAGGGCTGGCTGGGATGTTTCCTTTTCTCTTGTGTTAGAAAGAAAATGTAAGAAAATCAGAATTCTAGATAAAGTACACTGAGGGAAGGGCAACAGATAAGGACAGATAAGGCCAGTGAAATGACTATTTTAGCTTCTACCTGCTGAACTTTACAACAGCTTTAAATTTAGATGATGCAACAATTACCAGCATAAACATTGGCTCAGTAAGTACCAGACTTCAAATTCCCACGTTTGTAATGACCAGGAGCAGCGTGAAAAACACAAAAGCAATTGCCAGAGTAGCAGGTCTCCTATTATACCTGTGTGCTAGCCACAGGTACCTTTTTCCTGGCTGCAGTACATATCCCAGATCTGCACCTCTGTTTACTGTAGCTTTTTCCTGAGGCTGACCCTTACTTCCACTGTCTCCTTACTTCCAGTGTCATACTTACCTGTCTCCATCCAGCTAGTCTATGTTTTGGCCAGATGACCAGCACAGCTCCTCACTGCAGAGTATGCTTTGCTCTCTTTTCTCTTGTGTCCAGAGTGCCACAAATCACACAGAATCACAGAACCTTAGAGGCTGGAAGGGGCCTCCAGGGATCATGGAGTCCAACACCCCTGCCAAGGCAGGATCACCTAGGGAAGTTCGCTCAGGAACCCATCCAGGCATCTTGACAAGAAGGAACTGATACGTGCTGCTTGTATGTGTGTAGGCACAGACTGCCCTGGCTGTGGCTGGAGCTGGGTTTCAAGTCAGTACACCAGAAGCCAGCTTTGCCAGTGAGAAGGCAGGACACAAGGAACAGTACCTGAACAAACAAAAGGGCTGCAGGATAGCACTTCTAAGGAAACTGAATCCAACTAATTTTCAGTTTGTGCCTTTCATTCCTTTATTAAAGTAGTGAAACAAAAGACCAGGTGACTTTCTGTCTCAGCTGTGCTTAATATTTCATGCTTTTCTAGAGAAATTTGTTTTAAAGTAATTTGGTTTGATATTTCCAGTGATGACTGGTTCCAGGGCTCTATTGCATAATTCTGCACTCCTCTCTCACCTGAGGCTTTATTGTTGAAGGCTCTCAGGTCTACATTTCTCTCCCACTACCAAAAAGGGCATGCATTCGTCACCAAGACTAGGACAAGTCAAAAAAGAAAACTTTTCTTTTCTACACAGGCAGTTCAAAGAAGTGGATTAAGATTTAATCGCAGCAAATTAAATAATATTTTATATAGCATCTCTGCCCAAAGTCTTTTTCTCAGATTCAGCCATTAATCCAGTGTTCACTTGGATAAGGTCCCAGATGGTCCAGTAGCCACTGGTTCATCACTATCGAGCTGCCTCTGCAAACAAATCATACCTATCTGCAAGCAGGCATAAATGTAGTAGCCAAAAGCTTGCTGTAATGGCCAGCAGAGTGTGCAGTAAGTGGGACAAGGCAGCTGATCAAAGTACATCAGTAAGCACAAGTAATCGTCTCCTAAAGTTTTGAACAACTAGTAATAGGAGAATCATGGGAGAGGAATCCAAGCAGGATCTAAGATCAGTGCCAAAATGCAGCATTGTGCTTCTTGCCTCACTACATTACCCAAATGTATGTCAGAGGTGGGGAGGTTCTGTAACAAAACCCAGAAATCACACTTTTAGCCAAGGATCTCAAACCACATTCAGTAAACTGATGTTTTATTTTCAATAGAGATTCACCCTTCACTGAAATGAAGTCACCAGTGTCATTGAAGATCTGCAGCATTCAAATGAGGCAAAGTAGCATGACATAGCAACATATTACAGAAGAAAAGTATTACTACATGTAGTTAGTATAACAGGAGAAATTCTTAGATATGCTAAACATACAACCTAAACTGATGGCTAGGAAAAGGACACAGCAAACATCTCTGTTCATACCAGTGATACGATGGGATGTCAATGCTAAAGGCACTGGCTTTGCCTCACACGGAAACCAGCCAGAGCCCTTCTTGTGGCGGGGAAGAATTAGCAGCTTCTGAATGGGAAGAATGCCATTGTTAAGCACCAAAACCAGCAAGTATTTCCCATGAAAGCCCTCTTCTCCCTGACTACAGGGATCTGACCAGGTCACAACTTGAGGCAGCGTCACAGCACCAGCCAATTTCAGCTTTGTTTTCCTGTGCTACAAATGCTCTACCTTGTCATTGTAACCTTACAGAAAGACTGTAATCTTTATATCAGGAGAGAAACATGCATACATTCTTCACATTTGGAGGCATTACTTCTAAAATGAGTCATCAAATAGCTTATGGGCAAAATGAAAATGTTCAGAGCCAGCAACCCGGAAGGTGTAAAAGAACTCCCTACGCTGCTTTTGCTGCTATTTATTTTTAGAAACCACTTCTGAGCAAAGTTCATTCATGACATTTCATAGTTAAGACCACTATGCCAGCATTCACACCCTCGTCTTCAAGCCAGAAGGTCCTAGATTCATCTTGCATCAGACATCAGCTCACACTCGGCACTGACCCTGCAAAGAAATATTAGAGAAGTGCTGTACTGAGCTTCGCAGGGACAACCTGAAGGCACACTAAATGTCCTCCAAACATCAGAAAGATTGACCTTTTTCTCTGTAGAAAAGGACATCTAACTCCAAGTCCAGCTGCTCTGAGGGCATCTCGATAACTTTGGGTAGGTGGACACACCAAGGCTCTTTGTGGCTAGGAGAGCTCCAGCTATAGCAGCTCCAGCTACATTCATTTCTTTCCTTTTGCAATACTAACTTAGTGAAAGAGAAAGAAGCTGGGAAAGGGCAAGGACAAGCCTGACTTTCTCTCCCTGCTAACCAGTCGTTCACATGGGGAACACTGCTTGAAGCCCAGTTGGTTCCCCTCCCTTGAAGTACAGCTTCTGGTGAGGCTCAGCAGCACCTGGATCCTTTTGTTTGTCAAGCTCTGCCCTAGGCCCCAGTGCTTCCCACTCAGCCTGCACACTGCTGGGACATGTACTCTGCATGCCTTTGGCTACACCAAGGACACAGATGTGCCTGCACAGACCTCAATGCACCTTCTTCCCTCTACACTTTGGTGAAGCTTGCAGAGGCTTGAAGGATATCACAATTAAAGTTTATTTCCCTAACAAAAAGGTGAATTTTAGCTCCCTGCCTCACAGCCTCTCCTCCTTCACCCAACAGTCCTGTACCTCCACAATGGATAACTAACAGCTAACACAAGAAAAGTTAAGCTGGGAGAGAGTTCCTAAGGAACTGCTCAAATCAGTCCTGGCCCATCTGAGAGGCTCTTTCTGACAGGCAGGCTTTAATACAAAATTCTTTGAACTGATACATGCACTAAATACCCACTTAAACCTGATTGTGACAGTGTTATTCCAGTAATGTCAGTGCCCTGAGCCTTCTAGTGGTCATTTTGCAGAAAATACTCTTATATTCTTATATATGACATGTCCACATTGCCCCATTGTTAAACAGAGGAACACTTGAATTGCAGCTTTAACATGAATGTGCAAAGCACAAAACATTTGACCCTGACTTCATGTCCTAACACTTATATCTGGAACTACAGCCATTTAGTAATAACAGCCCAACTCACTCAGTACCATACTAGCTTTTTCATGTCAGCAAAGACTTCCAGTAACCTTGTTTACTTCTACTTCTCTACTACCTCTGTCAGCCCTCCTTGGTATCAGCATATGACCATGCACCATGCTACTTAGATGCACCCATTTTGTCTCTGTAATGTTTTAGTGTCTAGAGCAATTGCTATAAACCTTTAAGTTGTGCAGACAACTTGTATTGCGAAAGGTTTTCTCATGCCTTTACTCTTCAATGTGTTTCCTTTAGCTCAAGAAAGTGAGTTTGCTTTCAGTAGCACGCATATTCCTGGCAATGCTCTGTTTTCTGTGCTCTGCTGAACTCCTGAACACAGATGTCCCATTTGTGTTTCATTAGTACATCAGCCTCTCTGAGGCTTTCGACCTCTGCACTAGGCAATAATTACCTGGCTCAGACCCATTCCCTCACCAGCTGGCCTGGGAGCTGCTCTGCTCAGACCAGGGCTCTCTCTGCTGTCAGCCCTTTCCAGTCAACTGGACAGCTCAATCAGCAGAAAATATCAAATATGGTTGTTGTTCAAGCTCAGCCAGCGTTATTTCTGCTTGATCTGACAATGCCTCTACAAAGAAAGATTATGCTTCCCAAGGCCTAGACATGAGACAGAGGAGTTAAGGTGTCTGACAGGGTTCGTTGAGTTTCAAAGCTCTTTTGCAAGAAATTTGATCTGATCATATTCTTCCCTTACTGCAAGTGCAGTTGTAGATACCTCCTTCTCTCAGGCCCAGTGGCTAATTATTTGTACAAAGTGAAACAGCTCCAAGGAGAGTGAGAGAGGGCGGCTGAGACTGACTACAGTCATGGGCTGAGGGCACTTGCCTAGGATGTGAATAGTCAGTTTGTCTCTGATTGTTCCAAATTTTGTCCCCTCCCACATGTGTATTCAGAGTGGTGGGGACAATTTCACTTTTACAGATTTCAGGAGAGATGAAGGCTTGCCTCAATACAGAAATTAAAATCTTTGAGCTGCTCCCAAGCAGTCCTTGCCTCCTTCACTGGAAACCAGACACTGCAGCAAAGGGAAAACCTGTGTCCAAACCAGAGCATCTCTGCCCTCCTTGCCACAGTTAACAGCATGACAGCCCTCACTTTAGGTGTTCTATCTATACCAAGGGAACTTGTAGGAGTTAAAGCTGAAAATCATTTTTTATGCAACATTTGTCATGTTTTGTGAAATGTGGCAGTGTAGATTGAGATAGGAACAGATGAAAAGATAGACTAGATGAAAGAGTCCCAGGCAAGTCTACTTTCCCAAGATATCTTTTCAGCATGTTTTAGAAAATATGAGGTTGAGAAGAATCCAAAGACAGAATATGAACCATGGATGAAAGAGGAAAGGGCAAACAAGAAAAAAAGACAGTGGTGCTGACTCAGAGTACAGTCAAGCATATCTCCAATTTGGTAGAAGGAAATAACAAGGCATGGTACTTCCTAACTTCCATAAAAGCAGCACTGCAAGAAGTTTCTGGATTAGGTGAAGTTCAGAGGAATTCCTACAAATTCACTGCAGTCCATAGTAGGAAAGGAAGGTTTCATAAATTCAAAGATAACTGCTAAAAGAAGGCAAAAAACATAACACACAATGATGATCCAACAGGAGAGAGGTATTGGAGACAGTTGGTTATGTGACTTCCTACAAACCTTCTGCTGAGAGTACTGTTTTCAGTAGGTAATGCGACAGACTTTAAATGAGATTTTACTTCAGATAAAGGAGCAGGAGCTATCTATCATCTTGCTCAGTCTACTATAATTTTTAATATTAAAAAAAAAGATGGGAGCACTCTGAAACGAAAAGTGAATCCTTTATTTACAGGAACATGTGGTCTTTGTCTTTTCTCAAAAGCAGAAAAGTAGGAATATGCCAGAGGAACAAAAGGTAGAGTGAGTGATGGATTATGTGATCTAATGGGCTTAATTGAAAAATGATGGGGTGAGATTTATAATTGAAATACTGATATTGATGAGTTCAATCTATGCAGGATAAGAACAACAATAATATTTAGCAATGATGCAGCACTTTTCATCTTTGGAGCTCATTAACTAATTAATCTTCACAACACCCCTGAGAGGCAGGTAAGTATTATCATTATTAGCCCATAAGAAAGATAAATCCATGATAGAAGCAGAGGAAGGTGGAATTAAGAGCTAGAAGTGACTTTGTAATAGGGAGAAGGGTGGAAAATAACTCCCTTGCTCAGTCATAGCAAGGGATGATTCTATTAGCAGAGGAAGATGGCCTGGCACAGGAAACATTTGTTAGGAGATCCATCCTTTCCTACAGCAGAGTAAAAGGCACAAAAGATAAAACAGGAATTCAATTACTGGAGTAAAATTCATAAAATTAAAAGTGAGTCAAAAGACAGCAGAATGAGTTAATGCAAGCCAAGAACGGCAAAAGGCAACAAGATGTCCTTTTTATTTTTTCTTTTCCTAGAACTGAACTATTGGACTGGATTTGAGTAGGAAAAATAATAAGAAGAACTATGTTTGTAGATGATGAAGAATTAGAAAAGGTCTTGTTGATAAAACTAGTGATAAAACACAAGAACTTGGCTATGCTGAATGCTTGGCTGCCAGCAGGCTCAGACCACAGAAATCTCGCATAGTAGAAAGAGATAATTCTTGACATTTAATTCTCTTGTTCTCTTCTCTTATGTGAAAGAGAAAACAGAAATACTGAAGGAAGCAAGCACAGTAATAATCTCAAGAAGCAAGCATAATAATAATTTTCCAAAGAAGGTATGAGACCATGTGGACAATATTGGGAAGAAGAACGCGGATGGAAGCATCTGAAAGTTGTCTTGATTTTTGTATCTTGCGCTGAGGGCTGTGTATTTTTTAAGTCAGAGCATGCACAGATTCGGTTAGAAATGACAAAAACTATGCATTGCACAGAAATTTTGCATGAGATCTGTCTAATTTTGGCAGTTAAAAAATATATATATATATATAAATCACATAGTTGTTGGACCGGTTTGAAGAGATTGCCCATATTATTCTCTGTACTTTCCTGTCAGTAAACTGGAGACAGTTCCAAGTTTAACAAGAAATTTAACTTTATGTGCAACTACAATGTTACAGTATGCCTGCAAATTGCCAGTATTTTTTTTCTTTTTTTTAAAGGAAGAGATCTAAAACTTAGAAATTAGTATTTGCTCAGGCTGGGATATTTATTATGAATGACAAATGAGAGAGCTTAAAAACTGACAGATGTCTATAAGGATGAGAGAAAATCTAAAGAGACAAGTTCTCTCTACAAAGCTTGGCAATGTTTAGTTTGTGGTTAAAAAGGCAGGGGGTTGGGGGGTGGGATTGCCTTTTATTTCCCCTAGACAAAATCTACATATCTAGGTGACATGCAGAAATGATTTCTCACCACCCTCCTTCCTGCACAGTGTGTTGACCTAAGAATCTGGGAGAAAGCAAACCTTTCCCTGAGACACATCCCAAAAGCAGATGGCCTCTTTTGGAGCAAGACAAATATAGCTTTCTTGGGAAGCCCACCAATTTTTTCCTTTAGATCTCAGAGTTTGTCTCTTGTACTTTTTCAGCTTTTCCTAAATTTTGGAAGGAAAAAGAAAGAAGTATTGTTTTGTTTTGAAACAGCAGGTGAGGAATTTACTTCCCTTCATCCCTCTATGTGAGAAAAGCAGCTAGGACAACAATTGGAGGCTTGCATGAAAGCTGGAGCTTTGGGGCACATTAAAGATGTGCCACCATGATGCATAGTGTCTCTAAAACTGTTAAAGTTCATGAAGTACCCATCATTAGCTGTATTCCCTGGAGTGGGTCATAGTCATAGAAAAAAAAGAAAGAATATTAAAAGAACTTTTGTACTATACCTTGTAAGAGTTGAACTTAGGAAATTAATCAGCACGAGGAGTATCCCAGGCATGTGCACAGTTGCCTATTTGGTGGTGTGCTGTAACATGACATCTGGAATGGGTTAGTGATATAAAAAGCAGCTATACAATACCAGCACATACAAACCATATAATTTCCACAAAGCACACTTTTAAAGCGGAGGGAGAAAGACAAAATACACTATCCTATGCACGTCAGGAACGTCTCTTAGTGGGACATGTTTAGTTCATTCCTTTACCAAGAATGGGAAAGAAACCCTTCTGCTTTATTCTAGAATTTCCATGATTCTTACTCATTTTGAGAAAGACTTTTCATTTAATAAGCTGTTTCCCCTCTGCAAAAGAAATCGGTACATTTTCTGTACATTTTCATTTTATTGAGTAAGCCACATGCAGAAAGATCTGAATAATCTTTGGGAGGGAAAAAAAAAAACCAAACCAAACAAAACCACAACACACACACACAAAAAAACCACCAACAACAAAAAAAAAACCCCAAACGAACACAAAAAAACCCTCCAAACCCAGGACATGAATTTCAGAGCATGTGCTTTTCTGTTATTCAATATAACTGATAGGGAAGGATAAGGTTGAAGTTCAAGGCAAGTATAGAAGTGTAATTTCTCTCTGCACAGTCACAAATAAAATGAATCATAGCTCTACAGGATTAAGTTAATTAAAGATAGATCTTGTGCTTGATGTTAGTTTGATAGAACTAGAGTTTGTAGTGGTTGTATCATGAACATAAGTGGGTATCTCTAGTGGCTAGCTAGTATTTTCTTTATACTCATGAGTGTTTACTATGGCACACAAATGCTAACTGGTTTTATCACACAGTCATTATCATATCTTCTTCCTTTTTTCTCTACTATTCAGGTGTTGCTGCTACAAGATGATTTCATATCAATTAGGAATTCCATTTCCTTCAAGGGGCTACTGAAGGAACTGCCACCTGTAAGGCATGCTGTTAAACTTCATCTGCCCTGTATCTTCACAGCATGAAGATGTTCTGCTGTCTCGTTCTTTTTTTTTTTTTCCCCAAACTCGATCTCCAAAACAGTACTGTGTATTTTTTAAAACACACACATATATATAAATAAATCTGTATATAGATACAGATATATGTATCTATATGTATATAAAGACATATACATTGCAGCTGGCTATGTCTCTGGAAAACGTAGGTGTTGTGACACACAATTTATATTACAAGAAAAAAAAATCTTCTAAAAACTACTTTAAAGATAAATGAGAGAGTTGAAAATATAGCAGATTTTTCATCCAGAATGAGAGTCAAATAATAGTAAACTAGAACTATCGAGTTTCTGTGTTGCTGTTGAAAGCAAAGGTATTTCATTAAGCAAAATCTAAAGCCTATAGCTTCTTTTCTAAGGGACAGTGAGAAGTAACTTAACCAATACAAACAACTTCCAACCTTTTTTTAGGGAAGAAGGCTCTAGTTTCTCTGTAATTTTATGAAAGAAAATCTATTTTTTTAACCCATAGACATGAAATAACCATTTGAGATCAACAGTTCTGGTTGTAACTTCGCACAAATCACTAAGTAACGTTAAGGGGATCTGGCACTTGGAAGGTTAATTTTCTTACCAAAACTATAGAAAATCCTAATTTTGCAGAGTAGCAATTTGGAAAAAAAAAAAACCAGCAATGGGAAAATGTTGGTTATGCAGCACTAGACATTCAGTACTCAGGGGATCAATTATAAAAACACTCATTCAGCTATTTCTATTCAAATGAACACCTGAAGAGGAGGTCTCAATGGTTTTAAAAGTGTGTGGATATTACTGGATAAATGTTAGTCCAATAAAAGAGATCATCATCTGCTATTTGTGTGCATTTAAGTTGACACTAAAAAGATCTTTGTGGAATATTGCTGCTTCTTTTTCTTTTTGTGCGAGTGCATCTTTTATCTCATATTCCCTTAACACTTTGTGAACTGAAGAAAATAGACCAAATGAGCTGTTCTTTAAGATTAAAGGGGCAGCATTTAGTTGAACACACCTGAATGTGGAAGGAGTCTATTTTCCTCACACTTATGAATATGTAATGATGTGCTTGGAGGCACAGTCACGAACCCCTAATAAGAATTCACGAGTCTGTGTTTGAAAACAGCCATTTGCATTTGCCCTCTGGTCACAGTACATGGGTCATTCTTATTCAAAAATTCATTTGCTTTATTTTTCTATTCCCCCTCCCTTTCCTTCTCATTTCAAAATATTTTCTCATTTCTAGGTTTTGTTTAGGGAAAAATTAAAAAGGGAGGGCTAAGTCACTCCAGAGCATTTAGGACTCAGCTAGAGTGAGTTTATTCAGGGATATATACAAGCATTTGTGCAAGTGTAAAACTCTATTGTCTGATTTGAGGGAAGAGTATGCTTCAATAATCTCACAAACACATTTGCTTTACCTAAATCATTTGGCAGGATTTGAGAAGAAACAGAACACCCTCTACATCTGCGAGTAGCACAACATTTTTTAAAAATGAAAAATGGGACTAAAGTAATAGAAACAAAGTTATCTAGATTAAGGATATACTTCACTAATCCAAATGTATAAATACTTACCAAAAGCTACACCAAGAAAAAGAAAGAACAACAAAGAATCATAAACGTTAATACAGTGAGCTAATCAGTGTTACGTACCAGACTACTAGCTTTGAAGGCATGGTGTTCAGGAGGGAAAGAACAGGCTGTGGAGATTGGTACTTAATGAGACTATTGCATTTCTCTTAAAATTTCTATTTAAAAAGCAGTTGGAGAGCTACTCCAAAACACACTCAGAATCATATCATTTTTTTTTTTTCACTTTTGAAACAGTATGCTGTCATTTTAAATTAGGCATGGGGGAGATTTTTCTAAGATTTTTTTAAATCTCTTTTTTTTCAATTCTTTATTTTTTCTTAAAAAAATAGCAAAGGGATTAAAAAAAAAAAGTGTATAAGTGAGGAAGAGAGAGTAAACATGCAACGCTTCGTTATGTGAATAACTACATGGAAGAGTCAGGCCTGTTTAGGCAAAAAAAAAAAAAAAAAAGAAAAAAGAAAAAAAAAAAAAAGGAAAAAAAAAAACAAGAAAAAAAAAGGAAAAAGGGAGGGAAAAAAAAGAAAGAANAAAGCCACAAACAAGCAGAAAAACCACAAACAAACCCAAGCAAATTCATTTGAAGAGAATGGAATTACTGAGCTACTGCAAATCACCAAAAACAATTTCAGGTGCTCACTATCAAATCCCACCTTAATGCTTATACATTCTACAGCTGTATTGATGTCATCATCACTTCGCTAAGGGTCAGTGGAAGTTAAATACTTTCCCCAAAGCATGGGAGGATTTCAAAACGTTCAGAGTAAAAGTTATAAGTCTAATTTGTAGAGATGTTAGAGCTTATTGCAAAGATGCTGAGATAGCTTTTTGCTGAGGTGTGTACATGTGCAGATACACACCTAAAGTATAGGTTCAGCCTCAGCACATATCATGCGTACGGGCACAGACACTCACACAGGGCTTCAACTGATGACTGTTTACTACACATTTTCTAGATTTTACTTTACTATCACAAGTGTGACTTCCGTAAGAAAGAAAAGTCCGAGTGAGGACAGCAGAGTAAACCACGATTTCAGATCAAACAGTGACACCTGCAGCTGAGCTGCACATACTGAAACACAACCATCTCAGAAAAACATATGTCTGCTTTCGAGTCGTGCATATCTCCTGCTTAGTTATCCTCGCGTACCTCAAATTTGACTCTCCCATTGGCAGCACAATCAGCTTCCACACCAGCATGAATCAGCTTTTCCTTTTACAAAGCAAACAGCCTGCCATAAAGTATATAAATAGCCCAGAAAAGCTTCCTTGAGCTGCTTGGTGGGAGTGGAGCTGTCCATGCATACACATAACACAGATCTCTGCTCCACAAGCAGGCATTTCAGAGCCATCTGCATGTCTGAAAGGCTCATCTCCACGTTTCAAAGATTTAATCACTTTTCTTTTAATTGCAATATAAAGTGTTACATTTGGTATGAATAAGAACTAGATAACACAATGATTTTGATGAATTCCCTCTGCTTTCACTGGGCACTCCCTGGTTTTGCTACTAGCTGGTGGGTGGCAGTAATGTGGTCATTCTGCTCCCCTTTGGAGCAGATGGTTCAGGAGTTTTCACTGTTTCCATGTTATCTAAAGCACGAAGTTTTTGTTTGTTTGTTTCATTGGTTGGGGTTTTTTCGTGGTTGTTTTTTGTTGGTGTGGGGTTTTTTTGTGGTTGTTTTCTTTTTTAAGAAAAATTATGTTGTCCTTTGATTACTGCTCCGGAGGCTAGTTTTAAGAGCACTGACTCTCACATTAAAGCAAATAATATGTGAAAGTCTAGAATTCATTTTTCCTTTCCAGTATTCTCACAACTTAGTGTTTGTTCGAGTTTCTCCCATGTATCAGAAAACAAGCTCCTCTTTCTCTCTTAAATGCAGAGATAGCAACTAAAATGTAACTCCTACTTTGCTGTAAGATTATACTTTTTTAATCACTGATTCTTTTGACCCACTTCAATGGTCCCACTACAATGGTTTCTAACCAAGATCAGTATTCTTATTTCACCCAATTTACAGCTCCTAGTGCTACTTCTTTCATGGTCTAAGTATCTTGAAGAACCTCATGCATAAACCTGTGTTCATATGAACAAAAAGATTTCTTTATAAAACTTTTCACAGTATCACAGTATCACCAAGGTTGGAAGAGACCTCAAATATCATCAAGTCCAACCCATTACCACAGACCTCGAGACTAGACCATGGCACCAAGTGCCACGTCCAAACCCGCCTTGAACATCTCCAGGGACGCTGACTCCACCACCTCCCTGGGCAGCCCATTCCAGTGGGGAATGACTCTCTCAGTGAAGAACTTTCTCCTCACCTCCAGCCTAAACTTCCCCTGGCACAGCTTGAGACTGTGTCCTCTTGTTCTGGTGCTGGTTGCCTGAGAGAAGAAAGCAACCTCCTGCTGGCCACAACCACCCTTCAGGTAGTTGTAGACAGCAAGAAGGTCTCCCCTGAGCCTCCTCTTCACCAGGCTAAACAATCCCAGCTCCCTCAGCCTCTCCTCATAGGGCTTGTGCTCGAGGCCTCTCACCAGCCTCGTTGCCCTTCTCTGGACACGCTCAAGCACCTCAATGTCCTTCTTAAATTGAGGGGCCCAGAACTGGACACAGTACTCAAGGTGTGGCCTAACCAGTGCAGAGTACAGGGGGAGAATGACCTCCCTGCTCCTGCTGGCCACACTATTCCTGATGCAGGCCAGGATGCCATTGGCCTTCTTGGCCACCTGGGCACACTGCTGGCTCATGTTTAGGCGGGTGTCAATCAGCACCCCCAGATCCCTTTCTGTTTGGCTGCTCTCCAGCCACTCCGACCCCAGCCTGTAGCTCTGCATGGGGTTGTTGTGGCCAAAGTGCAGCCCCCAGCACTTGGATTTGTTGAAAGCCATCCCCTTGGACTCTGCCCATCTGTCCAGGCGCTCGAGGTCCTGCTGCAGAGCCCTTCTGCCCTCCAACCCACCAACATCTGCCCCCAGCTTGGTGTCATCTGCAAACTTGCTGGTGACTGACTCGATGCCCTCGTCCAGATCATCAATGAAGATGTTAAAGAGGATGGGGCCCAGTACTGATCCCTGGGGGACACTGCTAGTGACAGGCCTCCAGCTGGATGTGGCACCATTCACCACCACTCTCTGGGCTCGGCCCTCCAGCCAGTTCCTAACCCAGCACAGAGTGTTGCCATCCAAGCCACGAGCTGACAGCTTAGCCAGCAGTTTGCTGTGGGGGACACAGCAAACTTTGTCAATATTCTGCTGATTGCTAGTTCAGTAGCAGATGTGCTATGCTTAACAGTGCATATACAAGAAGTATTTGCTAATCCCTAAATGAACTTCTTATCTCTAAATATATACAGGATAAGCTATCTAAACTCAATTTAGCAACTATGCTATTAAATCTACCAGAATCAAATGCTGAAAGAAACATTGTTAAAGCCAGGCACCTGTTAGCAAAACCCAAAGAATCTTAATAAAACAAAACACTGCTAACCTTAGATCAAAATAAATCAGGTACAGTTCTACATAGATTAATTTTTATTATCAGTGCATCTTGATCCTCCACGTCTCAAGTGCATGCATGCTGTTTTAAAGCACTCCAGTTTTGTTAGTGCTACACTCTGTCAGTCACAATTCATTGTAGAGAAATGAGTTGTCATCAGATCAGACTTTTCAACTGCGTATGAATACAGATGGAGCCATTATGGGATTTAAGAGAAATTCACAAAAGAAAAGAAGGTAGTGTCATCTGCTGGCTGGATTACAAAATCTGGAAGAACGACTTATGGTGCAAAGGTTCCTGCTACATCTCCAATTCCCTTTGTGACCCTGGTACACATCTGGATGTGGCACCTGAATATCTTATCAAATGAGAGCATTTTCACCTTCATTCACAGCCAGACTAAGGCTTGGCCCATTGTCTCCTCAGCAATGACCTCTCCTGTCCCTGGATCCTGCAGAGGAGAAAGCAGGGATGCTCAGGGGCAAACAGAAAGAACACCTCTTGATTACTCAGCTCTCTCTGGCACAGGTTCTGTTTAAGAGACTCCATTGCCTTCCTATTTATCTCTCAGGACTAAGGTGAATCCTCAGAGCCACGTGAAAATTATTGCTGTTTTGAAAGTCTGGCTGGGCAGTAGGGACTCAAATGAGTTATATAAATGACCTCTTCCCATTTAATCTATGGGCAAACTCTCCCAGCCTAACAGGCTGAGGTGAAGAATATCCTTCCCTCTATTCTCCCTCGAATTTCTTTTTATTTGCATTGGAGGAGAACATCACAAGACCACTGCAACAAGAAGCCACTTTCTCATCTTTGGAAATGGTGCTGAAACTTGATGCAGGGAAAAGCTTATAATGTCTCACAACTACACACCATCTGTAAGTACTGGAAAATAAACACTGCCTGCTTTGCAGCCACTAAATACATCATGACCAAAAATACCTGGACATACCTTTTTTGCTTCTACACAAGTATTTCTTAAAATAGTTTGCTATCTGCAAAGGTGGTAAAATCAAGTATACAGAGATCAAGAGGGAACAAGTTACACTCTGGCCCACAGATGAGATGACTCCTGCATGGTGAATGCTACCTGCTGTGGTGGACAACTTCAACATAGTCCTGAGAGTCCTCTGCTGCTTTCCCTGCACTCCCTTATCTACTCTTATGTCTCCTCCCCTCAGCACAAAGAAGATCATCCAGTATTAGCTGTATACCTGATACCCTAAAAACCACTTTTTTTTCAACCTTTAGAAGTAGCATTAAACAAATCTTAGCTTCACAGAGGTTAAAGTATAATAAAATCTCAAACAAAATTGCTGATTGACTTCACAGTTGTACGTAGAAGAGAATCCCAGCTCAATAAAAGCAGAGGGTTATAGTTTGGGACCAGAGGATGGACAGTTGCCACAGAGGTGCATTTTCAAGATACATTTTTGTGGCATCTGTCTATGTTTTCCTCAGCTTGTGCTCATGTTATTGTCTTATTACCTTGGGAAAACTGCTACAGAATCAACTTTTCCTTAAAAAAAAAAAAAAAGAAAGAAAGAAAAAGAAAATAATTTTAAAATGAAGAAAAATATAATTTTAAAAGAAGAGGCTATGCATATGCAAAGTTGATTCAAATGCTTTCAGACTGCACTATAGAAAAGCCGTGGCCTAGTTTTTGAAATACATATTTCACTTTATTTTGCACACAGCTGGGTTTATATTGGCACTCACACTAATATGCAAAATGCAGTATCTTGTATTCATGAATGAGTCTTTATAAAATGCCAGGAGGGCACCTGCTTTCTTTTCTTTAAGTGTGTATCATGACAAAGAAGAAGCCTGTATTAATGGCCAGCTTCCAGCTCTGACCACAGCCTGGGGGGATTTATGCCAGCTGTACACAGGTTTGGAAGTAAACAACATGCCCTGGTCAAAAGGAGTTTCTTACACTCCACGGAAAGAGACTGCTAATGAGATGCAACATACTGAAGGAGGGAGTGCACATCAATGCTAAATCTGTACAGAACTCTTTCAACTGCACACATCCTGTTCCTATCCAGTATGTAAGTCCAGTACATGAAACACATCACTCAGTCCTTGTGGCCTTGCTGTAGACACAGTAACCAGGTATTAAACATCTTCCCATTCTGAGTAGTTCTCAGGGCTCAGGCCCCAGGGCTACCAGGGTATCAGGCAAACTAAAGACACCATGGGCAGTTACAAGTGGGAGGATCTATTTTTTCAGTTAAAAAAAAAAAAAAAAAAAAAAAAAAAAGAGATGCATTGAATCTCAGTGGTTTAGCAGGCAGGCTATTGAAATGACAAAATGACAGCTCATTTTAAGTTGCTTTGTCTACCATCTAAATCTAAATTAGAATAACATATATGAGACAGCTTGATGGAGAAAGATTTTTTTTTAATGTAAAGTCAATTAAACATATACTTCAGGAAAAAAAAAAAGTTTCTAAATGAGATATGAACACCAAACATTAAATGAGTTCCATAGACATTTGTGCAGATGCTTGCAACTTCAAATAGGATTTTTTTGAAATTAGACTGAGATACATCCACTAGGTGGACATGTATTTCAGTCTTCCCAAATGAAATTTATTCAACTTCCACTAGACCAGGTCTCATCCAGCTTAGCCTTGAACACCTTCAGGAGGGGTGCAACCATGACCTCCCTGGGCAACCAGTTCCACTGTCTCACCACCCTCACTATAAAGAATTTCTTTGTAACACCCAATCTAAATCTTCCCTCCTCAAGCTGTTCCCTCTTGTCCTATTACAACAAGCCCTCATAAAAAGTCCCACTCCCAGCTTTCTTGTAGGCTCCCTTCAGATACTGGGAGGCTACTACAAGGTCTGCCCCAGAGCCTTCTTTTCTCTAGGTTGAACAGCTCCGACTCTTGCAGTCTGTCCCCATAGGGGAGGTTCTCCAGCCCTCTCATCATTTTCATCTCACAAGAGCAGAGTAGGGGGGCAGAATCATCCCTCTCATTCTAATGAGCACACTTCTTTTGATACAGCCTAGGACACAGTTTACCTGGGCTGCAAGCACACATTGCAGCTTATACCAAGTTATCTTCTACTGACACCCTCGAGTCCTTCTTGAGACTATTCTTGAACCATTCCTCACCCTGCCTATATCTGTGCTTGGGATTGTCCTGACCCAAGTGTAAGACCTTTTAGTTGGTGCTGTTGAACTTCATGAGGTTGGCTTGGCCCCACCTCCCAAGCCTGTTCAAGTCCCTCTGGATGGCATCCCTTCCCTCCAGTGTGTCAGTTGGGCCACACAGCTTGGTGTCATCCAAAAACCTGTTGAGGGTGCACTCAATCCCACTATCTGTATCATTGACAAAGACATTAAAAAACACAGACCCCCGAGGGATGTCATTTGTCACTGCCTCCACTTGGACACTGAGCCATTGAACGCAACTCTGAGTGCAGCTATCCAGCCAATTTTTTAAAAAATTCTTTCACTAGGCTGGTTGCATGAAGCACACAGTTGTGTATTTTTGCAGGCTAGTAACAACTCAATTGTAGAAAAGCTCTGTCCCTCATCGCAACATAAGCTCAAATTATTTGCTGTATTGCACTTCTCAGTGTGGAAATTTGGTTGTCATTTGCACTTATCTAAAAGAACCTGATTTAAACCTGGGAACTAGAAAAGAGAGTCAGGTAGCTAGTTTTCCACCTCTTAGCTCCCCCATTGAATTACTAGGTGACCTTGGGCAAGACAACTGCTCTGTCTCTTCATTTACCTATCTAAACCACATCTATTATATTTATTTAGCTCATAGGGGCATCAAGAGGCTTAATTAACATTTGCAACAAGCTTTGAGATCATCAGATGAAAAGTGCTTATAAGTCCAAAATACTATAAAGTCAATGAGAAAACAAATTGGATAGGTGCCAGAGGAGGCAATTGGACGAACGGCTTCTCCTATCAGCATTGTCCATATTTCAATTTCTAGTTTATCAGTAGAAATATACATGGCTGTTTAAATAAAGTCTCATACATGTTCCCCTGCGTACAGAACCAGTCACCACAGTTTGTAGATGTGAAAACAGTTAGAAAGTAAATGAACTCTTGGGAAGACATATTGTATTTCACTTCCTACACAGAAGCCCTACCTCCACAGTGGTTCTATATAGAAAAATTCCCAGTGGCAGAAGCATATAATGGAGTTTAACATTTTCAAATACTGTAATTTTTTTTTTATCAATGGACATTGGCAAGGACCTTTCCTTGACTGTTTTATGAGGAGCTTAAATTTAACATCTGCAAGCACATAACTAGTGTCTAAATAAAGAAACAAACTCCGCTCTCTCCAAGGATCCTAATACTGTAGCATCTAGGTCACTGCTATCAACCTCTTCCCTAAGGAATTGGAAATAACTCCAAGATTCCAAATGAACTCTATTCCTTGGCTGGTGGGGTCCTGTCAGAAAACACTGTTTCCATCATCTTCCATCTAACCTGGTGATAAGCAGTCCTGGCTTAAAAAATACTCAATGAAGTTATCTAAGATACTGCACTATCCTATATTTGCCAAGAACAAGCCAGATAAAGATGTACTTGCTTGATACCAGGCCTACCCCTTCCCACCTACCCCATACAGCCTTTTGTATTCATAGGGTTTAATTGCAACTTGTCTCCTAGAAACCAAGGTTTTAAGCATGCTTGTGTGGGAAGGGAAAGCACTATATGGACCTGTTCAAGAAAAATACACCTAAAGCAGAAGACATGAGGCCAACCTTTAGTTACTTTTGAGGGGCTTTTGCTAGAGACAAGCTCAGATAACATGAGATAAAAGACATGGATAGCAATCAAAGCATTATTTACAATTGTTTAGACTCATTAATGTAGCAGATATAAGCATTAACTCCACAAGTTAGATTTATTATTTGCTGCCTCAATTCAGTCCTCTAGGTAGAATAAAGTAGGAGTTCTTTCAGAATATCAGGATTACCTTGGTAAGTACTGGAAGTAAAGAATAAATAATTGGAAAGTCTTCAGAAGATTTGTGGGAAAATGGGATTACCATAAGGCACATCCTATTCACTAGCATATGGCACTTCATTTTTTTTTTTCTTAAAAAAATTAAAACCCTTTACACTTACCATTGTGAAGACCATAAATGCAAACCATGAACAGACTAATATAATAACGTCTTCCCCAATTTTCAGACAAGCTTCTATATGAAGGCAACTGGAGCCTAAGCAACTAGAAAAGTTCCTAAACTGTTAAAAAAGAAGGCAAAACTTCTAATGATATCCTCAACACATTCTGTTTTTGTTTACAGGGTGAGATAGACTACATTATTAGTTTGTACTGGCAGAAGGTGAACGCTTTGTGTAGCCCAAATTCATTTCCAGGTATACTTAATATGCACTGTGCCAATATATCAGTGAGCTAAAAAGCTTGCAGACAGAAAGAAGACAGCAGGATGAAATAGCTGATAATCAGAATAGCAAACAGCTATACAGCTTTTAGGATCTAAAACTCTTTCTCCTGCATAAAAAAAAAGAATCACCACATGCAGGTCTGTTTATATATATATTTTAAAAAAAATTATGAATGGGCAAAGCAGGATGCAGTATATTTCCAAATAAAAGCAGCACCAAGTTGTCCATTTTTGTTGTTTTCCTCTGCTGGAAGACACTCCTAAGAGCATGCACAGGAACCTTTCCTCTTTCATGTGTTGCCCTTAGAACTAATTTACAGTAGGGTATAAAAATCATATTATCTGATACAAAATAGAGATTGGAAAACTAGTGTATGACTTTCAAGTGGTGTGTGACTCATGCTTACAGTAGAATCCAATGGAATAATTTTGAGGTATCTTCTGTATGAAAATTTCGAGACATTCACAAATGTTAGCAGTATTTATGAAATGTTTGATAATCACTAACTTCATTTCATATACAAGAAGGTTGAAGCAAAGAGTCAATAGCCATGCCAAGGTCATGTATACACGTCAGGAGCTGAGTTCACACTTGGCTTTGCTGTGAGTCAGTCCTTGTAACAAAGACCTTTGTGTCACAGTGACAAGTTGTAGTTGGGATGGGTTTGTTGGCTTATGTTAGATGTTACTTCTCATACAGCAACATAAAAGTATCTTTGAAATAGCATGTTCATGACTTCTTTCATTTTGAAGGAATTAAAACACTAGAATTACAAGAGGAAACATCCCATAGCATCCAAAAGAGTTGCTACAGCTGAAGAAGGCACTGATAACATGGCAAAGATGATATAATGGACAATTTATTCCCACATTTCTCTGAAGAATTGTCTGTGGTCAAGCAAGGCATTCAGTTTGACACTTTACAGAGAGTATTAAAAACAAAAATAACTTGAAGTAATCTAAAATGTTAATACACTAGAGAAGACCAAATAGTAAAAAAACCCCAAAAAACCAACATAAAGATGCATGAATTTTAAGCAAAAGTATAAATGTACAACCATAATGAACGTTCAGATTACCCTTGAAAAACTAATGGGCCAGAAAAGGAAAACAAACACACTGCAGAAGCTGCAGCAACTGAAGAGCATGACTTCCACGTTTTTAAAAACAGTCTATAGTAAATCAAACACAAAAGTATTTTCAGATTAAAAAAAAAACAAAACAAACAATAAACCCCCCCCTACTTCCCCCCAAAAACACCCACACACCAAACACACACGCAAACAAAATAACCCCAAACCTAGTGGTACTAGATCAAATACGCCATTTTGACTTTATCTGCAAAGACAGAACATCTGGTGTGCTTCTGGCTAGAAAGGTCTTACTCAGAGTAAACACTACTGAGACTATGAACCAATTCCTACACCTTCAAAACAAACACGAGCGAATTAGCTTATACTGCTATGTTAAAACAAAAACAAAAGCCACACAAAACAAACAAAAAAACCCACTTAAGTCTTCTTAGACTCTTACAACCAGGCAGTTAACAGAATCTCTGGAATGAAGCCTCTAAATTTTCAATTTTGTATGGTTTAAGTAGCCCCAGTCAAGATGCAAAATCTAAAATCTGCTATTTTCCCTGTGCCTATAGCAACTACTGGAAAAGTGTTACTACACTAGTATTTTTATATTCACAGCACTACTACAAGATATCATCCCTATCTGGATCAAAAGTTCATAGGAAAGAACTCCCTTTCTTCGTTTTTCTGTGGTTTTGGGGTTTTTTTGTTTTGTTTTTTTGGTTTTTTTTTTCTTTTAGAATGAGAAATAATATATATAGTACTTTACCTATAAATAAATATATTTCAATCCAGTTTAAAAAAATACTAGTATTTGTACAATTTCTCCATAGAAAATGATGCAGCACCACCTAAAATGTGATCAGACCAAAGGCTTGACCTTTCTCTTGTAAATACATTCAAAAACAAAACAAGTGTGGGCCACCAAAATTGCTTTTAAAATCATTGTTCTTGATTTGGGTTGTGAGCATCATCTTATTTCACTGGACACTAGAAGAGGAAAAAAATAAATGCTCCAGGATGAGATACTGCATTTATTGGTCAGAATGAACATTAGCATATAGAAAATCCACACACTGTTCTCGAAGAAAGAGTAGGAATAATCACTAATAATTCTAATATATAAGCAGATGGCCAAAACTATCAAATGTTTTATCAGTCTTAGTGTTTTCTACATTGTGATGGATTAAAATTACACGTGATAAACTGTGGCTGAGAGAATGAGTGACTCCATTCATCACACTGGGCTTCTCTTCTTCTAACTATGTGACTGAGCTGAATCAAGTTTATGACATCTTGGCAGAAGAGATTCCTACAGAAGCTAATGTCCACAGAGTACATGAATAATTTACTCCCCATAAAAGCAACAATGTTAAGAACAAGGAATCTTTACCTCATTCCATTGAACCAGACCATGGTGAAATATTTTACAAGTCCTAGCAGATCAGTCACGAAAATTTCAGATCTACACAAGCCTTTGTACTGCTGCTGAAACTGCATTTGTTCAAAAGAGGCTGTAAAGTTCTTTAAAAATCATGACAACCCTAAATGAAGGAAATCTCATTTTAAGAGCACAGGCTAAAAACCTAATAGGAATCCACACAAGCTGCAGACTCCTCTCCCCACACTGAACAGGCTTGGCACGGCATCCAGGCATGGCCAGCTCTCTGCTGGGGGCAGCGTTTTTGGCTGTGAAGGCAGAGCATGCCCTCTGTCACTCATGGTGAGCAGTCCTGTCCAACTGTCTCTTTCAGACAACTTTATCATCAATCTCTTTATTAACAGCTCCACTGCAGACTGAACGCAAACAAGGCCAGTGCGCATGCCAGATTTCTGGAAGGCACACAGCACCAGACACCACGCAGGGCAGGGCTTCTGTAAGGCTGCAAGCAGAAGCTGTAGCACAAAACCCTTGCATGTTGTTTTAAGAAGTACTATGTTTATGATGTTTTCTTAAACATCTAACTGGGGAAAGGTGAGGGAAAGTTGTTACTCAAACGTCAAGGATCCCTTCAACTTTAGCCAGTGCTGGTCGAAATGTCCAAGCAACGAAGGGTACATGACCTGATGTTCCATTCAACTTGTATTAGCACATTACCCTAACTGAAGCAAACATCACATACAGAATCTCAGAAAAACTGAAAAGTCTGAAGTGCAGATTTTAAACATGTAAAACATTTACTTAAACAGCCTTATTGAGGATTATTTATTTCTAAAAACACAAAGACGAAATTTATAAAGTAGATGTGCTTTCTCACAAGACAGCCAAAAAGACATTTACTCATGAGTGTAAGACGTCCAGTATCTGTGTGGGTCACAATTACTGAGCAGTTTAAATGCACTACCTATTTTCTTTAAAAGGTGTACTTTTCATTACCTAACAAGTTAGAGTTTTTTATCCCCTTGCATCAATGCAATTTTGCTTTTTATCCTTTCCTGTTACTTGCCTGGATTCCAGTTCATATTGAAGGACAGTAATTTACTGCAAAACCCAAGCTTGGTGACATCAGAATATACCATTAAACATTTCCCCCTCCCCCCCCACCCAACATTAGAATGCTGTGAAATTCAACTTTTTCTTAAATTCAGTATCATTAAAGTATGTAGGACATTGTCGCCATTCTTAGTTAGTTTTAAACACTCAATTACAATACAGGGGTCATAAAATGCTGATGTAATTAAGAAAAAATGAGGAAAAAAAAAAAACAAACCCAGCAAACAGAACAGACATGCTAAAATAGGAACTGTGATCAGGTTAATGAATTAAGTGTTGTAAGAAGGAAAAGTTCCTTGAAGATGGTATTGAAGAATTTACTCAGAACAATACAACTGCCTAGACTTTATTAAAAAAACCAACATTAATTTAAATATCCAAAGAGCAGATGGGACATCCCACAGTGGTTAATCAAATTATCTTTTTAATAATAGAACATGCCCTCTGACGTTTGATATCCAAGTTTGCATTCTTTTGGTGATGATAGGAGCAGATGTTTGATGTTTGTAGGTATTTTGAATTATTGGTTTGAACTTTGTGGACGTATCAAATTGCATCTGCCTCTATCAACAAATCCAAAATGCTTTGTTTCTGTTGAACAGATCCTTAGTTCCAAGTTTCCAAATTTAGAAAGGCTTAGTATTTGAGGTTTTTTCCAATATTAAGACTGGATCATTAAAATAAGTGAATCTACTGAGTACTTAGCTTATATATGTGTATACAAACATTTGTAGAGTGTACTAGCAAGACCTGCAGATTTTTAAGTGACAAAATTTTGGGCATTTCTCAGCCACAATGATGCTGAAGAGAGATTAAACATAGCAAAGGTACTTATTTTGTATATAAAATTACAAAAATTATGTCAGGATCACTAACATGTGAAATGGCTTTTGTACAAATGTCTTAAAATTATTAAAAAATAAACATTCTGCTTCCTCAGTAACACAGTTTTTCTTGCATTTACATTACTCCTGGCACTCAGTATTACCAAGTGTGCTCTTGCTATACTGAATATTTGTGGTTATTCTAAGTCACAAACTCCATTTTAAACTTTTACCATTGATTAGAACTGTTTCTCTTAAGGTACATTTACTAACAATTTATATTAATTACTACACAGTTACTATAGACTTTTGCTCTCAGGATTTTGCATTTAAAAAAGACATGCACTAAGAAACAGCATGCACACAAACTACCTACAGCAAGGACAACTTCAGCTAAAACTCATCAACTCAAATGTCTGATTCAAATCAGTATGTCTCAAGCCATCTGTTAGAACCATGGCTTATTAATGTTAATTATTTGGCTACAACAGTAATTTTCAGCTTCTTGTTTGCAGATCCTCACAAGTCCATGAACTTACTTCTGGAGGTTCATGACGGGTAACTCAGAAAAACAAGCCTATTGAAGCCTATTGCCAGTGGATTGAGAAACACTGAACAGAAATTTGTATATCTACTAGCAGATTTTTATTGGTCAGAGAAAATAAAAGAGGAATTAAAGTCATAAATAACATCAGCTGTAATGAAAGGGAGATGGAGTGGGTAAGACATAAAGATGATGAATCTGTTCTAAACAAGACAAGCCATTGCATGCTGTGAAAAATATATACAACACAAAGGTTTATTGTTTTAGGTAGGGTAATTATAATGTGAAGACCATAATCATCAGTGGTTTTAGCAGTTAGAGAAATTTTAGTCAAAAGGAAGCTACTTATTAAAGTTACTCACATCAAGCATTTGGAGGATTGGGCTCATGCTGATACAAAGATCAATCAAGTGATGCACAGCTACTTGCAATTTTCACTTTTATTTCAGGGCAAGCTTACACTATTTGACAAGAAGAGAAATAGTGCCATCTGGTGACATAAGAAACAATCACTTGCAACAAAAGCAAGTGTAGAAACTTACAGATAACGTTCTTAAAAATGGAATACAAATTTCCAAGAAATTAATCTAGTCTCAAATTTTTAATGCACATATTTCTTCTGGTTTTGTCAGCTTTTAAGAATTTTAGCATTTTGAAATGGACTCCTAATCAGGAGACAAGTAATGGATGATCTTAATTTATTTTTTTTTTTGGCAACAAACTCTGCCCCTGCCAAGCCACTGTACAATCCACCTTTCCCTTTAACAGACTAGAGCTCAACATCCAGACAAGTTTTACTTCTGCCTCCTATGTTTAACATTGTTTATTTAGAGAACATTCGTTCACGCACCATTTATTTTAGGCCACACCGTACTTTGCCTTAGTAGAAAATTTAAGAGCCAAGTATGAATTCAGAGGGCAAAACCAATTCTGTACATTCAGAAAAAGCAGACGACTATGGGATTGTGCTGTTTTTTATTGTGTTTTCAATGGAGAAATACATCATCTGTTTACAAAATAGCTCTTGAAAAATACAAGGAGTACAGATACTATAAAACAAAGCAAACTCCAGTCATGAGACACTACGTACATCATGCGAAAGCAACAGTCTGATCTCCAGGTTATGAAAACTAGAATTAAAAAGTCACTATACAGAAAGGTTCCAAGTTTCCAGCTTGGCAAAACTTGGGTGCAGTTACATGAAACGTTTAATAAAATGAAAAAGATCTTCTGATGTGTAAACAAAATGACAAGACTAAATTTGTGCCTGGCAATTTCGATCTAAACTCCATAGCTACACAAAATACACAGACACCTTGTACACTTCAACTGTTAATATAACCTTCTTTGGGGGGTGGACAACAGCAGGCTGCACAGGGCAAGGAAAAGAGAAATATTGTATACTAGACATCTTAGACAAATGGCAAAAAAACCCCTTCAGTTACTGCACAGCCTAAGTAAAAGATAAGCTACACTCTGACTTTGGAGAATTAATTTAGAAGGATAAGGGCAAGAGTGTAAGTAATTTAACATGAAAGATGCACATGTAATAGGATGGAGCACAACGGGAGAAGGGAGTTCATAAAACATGCTAATCAAAGTATGGGAAGTATGATTGGACATCCCACATACTTCAGACTTAAGTAACAGTAACATGAAGCTTGTTATCTACATCTGTTATTACTGTTGGTATCCTTCATGTTCCTCAAATACTGCTGCTCTTTGCCATGAGAGATTTAGTTCTTTCAAAAGAAAAGGTTAACTTTTTTTGATAGGACTACAACAACGACAAAAAAAAAATAGTAGTAAGAGTTTACTAAATGGCAAGTGCTTACTAGAAATGTGACTTCTAAAAATTCTGTGTTGCCTCAGTATGTAAAACTATTTCTGATGAGCCACCTAAAAATAAAAGAAGTTAAAATTCTTAGGGAAAACTCTTTTTTCCTTTATTTAAAATTTGAAGCTTTTAAATGCATACAGGACTTCTATGGAGCATACAAAAATCATCTTAGATTTAATGACTCAAAGGCCATCAAGACAGGTGTTACATTTCACAGGCACACCATATGTAATTAAACACTTTAGTCAAGGGACAAAGTTTTCATTTGTGCCTACAGGCCACAAGGTATTATGATTAGGTAAGGGGCAAGAGGGAACCCAAAGGAGTACATGGCTTGCTTTTATTTTGTATAAATAACTATTGTCCTATATGGTGCATACAAAGCTGCAAAAACCCCCTCAACACTTAACGCAAAAGCTTTTCCCAAGAAAAAGGGATCAAAAGGGAATAAGGAGTTTGACTAGCTCAAAAGAAAGTTTATTTGCTGTTTGATTTCTGATCTGTATGCACTTTAAAACAATCCTATAGAAGTAGAACGCATGTTAATCATGTCCCACTAACACCAGAACTTCCCAATTACTTCCTCAACTTATGTCTTATAACCTCAAGATTTGACATTTCATTTGAAAGGTTTACTGTTGCTTGATGACAGTTGAAAGAGATATACTATACACTTTGTGTTCAATGTACAGTATATCACTGAACTTCATCCGATTTGCAGATTACTACTGAAGAGATCCTTCGATAAAACAAAAGTTTCAGTTGAAGATCTAAAATTAGTCATACTCCAATTAAAAAAAAAAATACATAAAAGTGCGTTTAAGGGATTCTTATGCCAGTTTTATCTCAATTTTGAAACAATGCATCAAACAAATTCAATCAGAATGTCAAATATGGCTACAAATAGTGTTCATGTTTTTAAAGGCAGTAATCCTTTGAAATATTTAATGCAACTGTTGCTAACACATTAATTGTACTCCTGGCTTCACATACTAACCTGGACTTCCAATCAGGCGGTGGTATTAGTCCAGAAAGGGAAGTGCACAAAATATATCTAAATCCATTTGCAATTATGTTCTAGTCTTGCACCCTCCGTTCTTTTTTTCTAGCATTAGAAGACAACAGGTTGAGTTGGCAGGTACTGTTTATGGACCCCTGAGGTTGTTTTTACCGGTTCAATCTCAATTTTATCGAATTCTTGATAACAGGAATAGGATTTGCAGGGAGAGCAGGAATATCTGAAAGGTCTGTACTGGGTGTTTTCTGAAAAGAGAAGAAGTTTGGTTGCATTTTAACTCCGTAAATATTAAAACAAAAATGTTGCAGTAACTGGCACGAATTTTCACAACCAAAACCTTTAGAAGAGTCTTTAGCGATATACCAAGATAATGATAACTACAAACTGCAAATACAGATGCAAGTATTTCCTTAGTGATGATGGTGTAGACAAAGGAAAATTTATACAAGAGTCTCTTTCATTGTGTTCATTTCCTTTATCAACAACCAAGAAATTAAGAAGAGCTGCAGATAAGGTTGAGCCTACTAATAACCTGTATTACAATAAGACATACTATCCACATGAAGGTGCTTCATTGATGCCATCTATCTGATCTACATGCCTAGTATTAAAAAAAAAAAAAAGAAAAAAAAAATCTTCTGAGCTATTCAGTGTTAAGCCTCAACCAAAGCACAGAAAAGGAACACTCTCAAGATTCAGTGAAATTTATTAATTTCTCACGTTTAGCCATTGGGATGGTTTGTTTGTGTTGTAGGGTGTTTTTTAGGGTTTGTTTTTATTTCTTTTCTTCCTTGTTTTGCTTTGGTTTTTTTTTTTTTTTAATTGAAGTATTTCTTCTCCACTGGGACAGATTTTTTGCTATTCCAATAATCCAGTTACTATACATCACTTCCCATGGTTTATCATAAAATGGTTTCTGATGTTATAAACAACCAAAATCAATATAAAGTACATTTGATACATGTGGAAAACTCCATCAAAATGACTGTTCTTAGTAGTTGTTTTAATAAAAAGAAATCAATTGAGTTATAACTGACTGATACAGTAGTAAAGCGCAACCCGACAAGGACTCCCAAAAAAATAGCTTTCATCTCTCTCCTCTCCACAGTGCAAGGAGCCCAGCCTGGTTGGTGCTGACCTGAAGTTTGAGTTAGCTTCTATTTGCTGCAATGAGCAGTGTTTGAAAGAGAGCCAACAAGAATACTGAAAAATGAGAAGAGGCCACCATTCTTTTGCAGTTTTCAGACTACTACTATAGAATTTGTATTAGCTACAAAGCTTTATATAATCATTCCTCAACAACAGACGAAATAAACTTGGGCTATCTAATGAGTAAAAAAATTTCCCTGAAGCAATTTAGTGTGCCCATGTAACATCTCATGTTTTTGCCAAACCATTTTGGTACCTTTATTCAGTTCTGCTCATAGCTTGAAAAGTTCAGTAAC
Source organism: Ramphastos sulfuratus (assembly GCA_013399055.1). Classification (NCBI taxonomy): domain Eukaryota; kingdom Metazoa; phylum Chordata; class Aves; order Piciformes; family Ramphastidae; genus Ramphastos; species Ramphastos sulfuratus. Next base: position 112,495 of record WBNM01021029.1, read on the forward strand.
AAACTGCATTAGTACTGTTACAGTATCTCTCCTTTTTCAAACAATACTTTTACTACATGTAATCTAATGAGTAAAGTATTCATAAAATGCTTTGTGACAGTGAAGTATTAATCAGTAGAGCACTAAGAGAACCTTATTAAATGAGATGTGTTCTCTTCAGCTGTTACATTAGGAACAAAAATTTAAGTGAATTCCACAGAATTCTTAACATCTATTTTCCCAATCCTCCTTACATTTGTAATACATACAGTGAAACAACACAACTGGCTTAATATATAAGCCTACAGCTTCATACCTAATATCAGAATCTGAACTTACGCTTCAGATTTATCGACCTCTACTAGGATATCCTCAAGCAGCAGCTATTTAAAGCATTTTTTCCTTGTTAGAAAGGATTATTCTGTGATGTGCATAGCACAAAGGAATAAACCAAGCCCCTTACTTTGAAAGCACAATTCAGAAGAGCGAATCCAGCTTCGGTCAGTTTGTATGGCAAGCCATACATGTTTAGCTACAATGCACATTCAATAAGATCAATGACCATCTAAAACACAAAAATTGTGACAGTAACAACAAGCAGCTTTCCATACAGTGGGTTTGTATTTTAAATTATACATTTATTTTTAACATCTGGACTCATTTTAATTTCAGCATTTTCACCATAGATCAGTGTGCACAGAGAGGTGATGTTTTTAAAAACATACCTGAGGAGCTTGCAGAGTTGTCTGAAGAGTTTCTGTTTGAGAATTAACATTCACTTCTGTCTCAAGTTGCTCCTAAAAACCCAAAAGCATTAACATAGTTACAGCACTTCCAATTACAAAAGCTGTTCATACACAACTCCGTTAAGCAGAATGTCTTTAATTTTGCATATAGGGCAAAATTTAAAAAGGCAAATATCTTGTATATGCTGTATTGATACCTCTCCTTTTATTACATAGAAATCACCACACTAGAGAACATAGGAATCTGACATCCACGCAAGCTGCATTACTTCTCAGTTGTCACTTGTGTAACCACTAAATGTCTTTAAACATAATCCTATAGGAAAACATAGCATGTCATTCTTAAAGAAAAAAAAAAAAAAGTCCAGTGTCAAGGACATGAAAAAGCTACTGAATTTGTTGCAAATTCAACTGCTTCTCCACTCCTTTCAACATTCACCTGAAAAGTTTTGCTGCTATTTTAATGGGTTGAATCAGTTCCCTAGATGAACAGCTTCATGTCAGAGAGTGTTTTCGAGGTAAAACAATGAGACTGATAAAGCAGGACAGCAACACATTTTAATGAAAACAGCCTGTTAAAGTTGTGCTATTTAGTAAATCATACCCTAACAAAAAGGTATGGAATTCAATGGAGAAATACCTATGGTTATGATAAAGAATTTAATGCCTCCATTTCCTTCCACTATATTAAGGCCATAAGATTTAGAGGAGATTGACAACAAAAGCTTATCTATGTCTTCTAAAATCACTTGTATCACAGTATCCAGAGGACCTATTTTCAGTGTTAGGGTTACAAAACACTGGGAGGGCACACTTGAATCTCTGGTGGCCCCCAAGATGTATGCTGTAACTTCATGCCAATTTCACTGTCAGAAAGTATTTATTTGCCATTATTTTAATTTTTTTTTTATCTCATAAATTAAGGCAGCACCTGACTTTAGAATTCTCAGCCCAACATGCAAAATCCCAGTGGACAGGATAACTGTTCAACTAAGTAACATACATTGAGATTGAAATGCAAAAAGATTTTTTTTATATAGAGAAATCCCTGATTTGATTTACAAAATTTAACTATAATAATTATTTTTTTAGCTACCTATAACACTGTATGACTGACATTTAAAGGAATCGCTGTCCTAAGTGACCATGGGCTCAGGCTCAGCATTGCTAGATTGAGAGCAGGCAATGTACTGCAATTGGTTTAACACTAACTTATCAAAATGATTATTTTTTCAATGCCCATTTTTACTGGAGAGTTTGTACCACATCTATATAAAGACTTAGTCACTCCTAGAAGGGGAAAGAGTAATCTTCAAAAGGACAAGTTCAATATGTGCAAAATGTTATGGTCTTGGCACAGATACCTTAGTTTCCATTTTTTCATGCTCATTCAAATCTATACAGCTAGGATCTTCATTCATTTCATCTTGCTGAAATGCAAACAAACCCAAAAACTATTAAAAATCATTTAAAAAGTATTTTAAGTAATCAACAAGAAAATAAGGTCGTGAAGTGTTTTTGGAGACATAATTAGTTGTAAGACTTAGCACATTACACTAATTTAAAAAAAAAATCACTTTTCAGAGAAGAATTTAGAATCTAAGCATTTGTGATAATGCAGTACCTCTGTCATGTGATGACTATCAGCATAATAAAAACACTAATACCTAAGCAAGTTGAATATGGAAAGCAGCAATTCAGAGTAGGAAATACATACTTCATTTAACAAAATATTTGAAACCTAGGATACAAGAATCAGCATACTGCAGCTGAAATAAATGTGCAAAGTTTTGGACATTGCTATGGTATGATCTCAAAATCTCAAATACCTCTTCGATTTTCATTTTCTTGGGAGAATCTTCTTTATGGGGAGATGATGTCCTTTTCACTGCTGTGACAGGGCTAGGCATTTTTGTTGCAACATTTCCTGAAGTTCTTGGTGATGGATTTAATAGATACACTGGGGAAACAACTCTGGAGATGGTAGGCTTTGGTGGTGGAGAAATGGCTGGTTGCGTGGCAGTTTGAGGAATGCTTTCATTTGAAGTACCTGTGGATAAATAATTTTTTAAAACTCCAATAAACAAGTAGACACAACTGTTACATTACAATCACTGGTATTTTTGGTCTCTATTCAGAACCACTGGTATCAAGTAGGCATCAAATGGTACAGTTAGAGGTATAAGCATCACGCTTGCTCCCTCCCTGGAGGTGTTTGAGGTCAGGCTGGACGAGGCCTTGAGTAACCTGTGCTAGTGGGAGGTGTCCCTGCCTATGGCAGGGGGTTGGAACTAGATGACCCTTGAGGTCCCTTCCAACCTTACCATTCTATGATTCTATGTTCGGAACAACAGGTCTGCATACACAGTACCCAAGTCAGTGACACTCTGCTCTTTAACCTTGCTTAATAGCAGAGTATACTAGCCCAGACAGAGATCTGTGCTAATACAGCTTTTTGAAAAAAGTTCCACACGACAAAAGTTCTATCTTATCAGTTGCTCACTTCAAACCAGTAAGTGCACACACAAAGATGCTCCAGGATGACAAAAACTACCTGAAGAACATTCTTCATTAATAACTATCAGGTGACTGCTTTTGATTAACCAAAATAGAAAAATGACCAACTTTTGATACACTTTCAAATTCCAAAAACAGTCATGTTATTTAAGGTCCACTTAGTGCTCATGGACAAATTTAATCACAGAACAGTAAGACTCTACTGCACTACATGTCAGACTGAAAAAAAGGGAGCCCTCATGTTGAAAGGATAATCAGTTGGTCCCTTTTTCCATCTGCTGCTGACTTGCTCCTTGTATACAGCTCAAGTTCAATTTGACCATTATGAACTGCAGATCTACATTATGGCTGGAGAGCAGCCCTGAGGAAAAGGACCTGGGGGTCTGGGTTGAGGAAAAGCTCAACATGAGCCTGTAGTGTGTGCATGCAGCCCAGATAGCCNATGAAGCTATGCTATCGTGACTGACAAATATAAATCCGTAGGAATAAAACACACTGCAGCACAAGATATTCTGTCATGATTTCCCAAGTCCTAAAGAAATTAGTTACACTTGTGTATCAAGAACGTGTTACAGCATGTTAGAAGGCCTCAAACTGAACTCTTTTATAAATGTTAAAAATAGATCAATAGAAACAATACTCTTTGTCAATTTCCTTACCCCCTGAGCTTTCACTGGAATTTATTTGTGGCACAGTGACTTCAGAAGCCTGTATGTTGGTCACAGATGCTGCTGTTACAGCTGGCGCAGGACTGCTTCTGCTAAAACAAGAAAAAACCCAACAAAATGACAAACATTATTAAAGCTACGGTGCTGTATGATCTGCCTTTCATTACATCATACACATGGCCAGTAACCACAGTTGGTAGGATTTTACCTACATTACAAAGCAGTACTTAGAATACCACATTACAGGAAGAAGACAGAAATGAGCACAATTTACTATCAAAGCTGAGCAGTGGAAGCCATTTCAAATATCTGAATCACTTCAGAGATAGGTTTTTAGATCAGTAAGAAGCTGCATTTAGAAAAGTAAAACTTAAGTCCAAAGGAAAACTTCGCAATTCATCTGAAGGATGGAATAAAACTAGAACAGAATGTATGTTTATAATCTATGCACTCCCTTTGGGCTATGATTTCAGTCTGGACTTCCCAAGGAAAAGCCTGAGATTACGCGTGACAAAAAAATCCACTTTTTTTTTTCCACTTTCAAGAAACAGGGATGCAATACAAATGATCACAGTAATTTCCACTTCAGGTGTGACATCTTAGATGTCATACATTTGTTTTAATAGCATGGTCAGCAGCATCAAGTATCAGAAATAATTTACCTAGGAAAACTAACTAAAAGAGCACTTGTCAAAATGAATGAGTAAGTTTACTGAAGTATTTTATCCTACACAACATCCCACAATGCACTTCTAATATTGGACACTTGCAAGAGACTGATGTTAACTTCTTTGTGTATCAAATCAACAAGCATGAGACTCTTTAAATAGATTTTGATGCCAAATTGGCATAACTCTTCCTTGCTCTCACACCTCAATTATCTGCTCACTATCTCTCAATAGCCTCCTATTGCAGCGCCCTTACATTTTCATATTGCCTCTTCCTTGTAAGCATCTTTATCCAACTTTCTAACTCTTTATCTGAAGCCCAATGCCATGCTCCCTATTCCCCAAATCTAGCCATGCTCTAGCACTCAAACTGAAAATAAAGAGTATCTGCAAGCTCAAACATTCCCACCTTGGCAAGCGTAGTATCTCATGTATGCAGCATTTGCTAAGCTTTTAACACAAGTAATTTAAAAACAGAGAGCAGCAACAAGACTGAAAGTCCTCATTACTTACCCCTGAGAACTTCCAGAACTGTTCAATGGACTCGTCTTCATAGCACTAGTAGGCGAAGGCACAGACGTGCTGTTATCACTGTCCATAGACAAGTCTAGGCTGCTGTCATTCAGAGCAGTCAACCTGATCCCTTCTGTTGAATGCTGCAATCCACAAAAAAATGTATTAGTCATGAAAAAAAAGGAAGATCCAAATTATTTAATAGTCCAGTTATGCAAAATATGTTAGCTGTTAAATCTGTAAAGAAAAAAAAAAAACCCACCAACAAGGTGATTTAACAGCAGTAAGCTTTCACCAAGAATGTATGCATGCTTGAAACGCAGTTATATTTAAGTAGTCTTTAGGGAAAAAAAAAAAAAAAAAAAAAAAAAAAAAAAAAAAAAAAAAAAAAAAAATCAAAACACACCACACTCCAAAAGGGCTATTTAAAAATGGAAATTTTAAGTTGACAAATTTCAAATAATCCATTACTCTTTCACTAAAATTTAGCATTAAATTTTCACATTCAGGTTTGTCTGTAGCAATTAAGTTCAAAAACTAAGATAAACTGTTATTGTATTTAATGATTGTCTTTTCAGCTTTATTTCAGGTTTTTTTGGTTTTGTGGGCTTACAAATACTGCTTTCATAAAGTTCAAAGTAATCCCGATGTAGATCAAAACCACAATTCATATGAAGAATTTAGAGACTGGTTGGCACTTACTGGATAAGGAAAACCCTTCTCTGACATAGTATCACTTAAAAAGATGCATTACTTAATATTTACGTTATCCTCTGAAACATAGTACTCTTGGTTTCAATACAAGACTTCCTATTCTTTCAGAAAGCTATTGATATAGAACAGCTATAGTAACAGAACATGTTATTTGGACATACCTAAAACAGTATATTAAGTGGTTTAGCTACTCAGAGAGATAAGTCAACCTGTATTGCTCTCAGATTACACTAACACACAGAAGCAGAATTTTGAAATACAGACTAAGCATTAAACTCAATCCTCCACCTTCTTTCTGCCTTCAATGAAATTAAATCACATGCAAAGCAACAGCTTAATGAAGAATTTTTCTACCATTTGGATATATGGTCACACAAGTAAACTTCAGAGAGAAAATAGTACTGGCTAGGCAACAGGCAACTTTCTGATGTCAAAACTAATTTAAATATTTTAATTAGAATAGAGTATAAAAAGCTGCCAGGTTTCAGGTTAAGAATGTTTTCCTGTAAATTATCTTCAAAATATTCAACCTCAGTTACAGGAACAGTTTACTGTCTAAGATAAAATAGGCACCAACAAGTCAACATTCTATTTTGCTTCTATCTGAAGACTTGCAGTCTAAGTAGTAACAACTTAAGAGGGAAAAGTTGGAGATATCAAGAATTGACTGATTGTTCTATTTGTATTGTTACAGATGGTTTCCTTCAGGTGATCTGTATGCTAAAATAGCACGAAAGCTTTAAAACCTTATTATTGCTCTGCACGAAACGCATTCATTCTCTGGAAAATCTATTATTATATGTATTACATCTAATAATACTGTAAGAGTCCAGTGAGACCAAAATACTTATACAGGTAAAGCAAAGCTTCTGAAACATGAGTTTAGTTCTTTGATTGTAAACCTATTAAGCTGAGGAATAATTTCTCAACAGTATTTTTACTGATATCAAAAATGCTAGTGAAGTTTACCTTTTTCTTCTTCTGAAGCACGTGATTAGGTAGTAGTTGGTGAAGTTGCCTACGTTTCACATGCCTTGCAGCAATCTTCATATCCATCTCAAACATCTTGCTGTTTATTGCTTGCCTATAAACTACACAATTAGAATAACATTAAGACATATTGAAGCATTTTAGACAGTTCACTTACCTGCCCAGGCACAAGCAATTTGCACTTCATAATATTTATTACACTCAAGAAAAAAAGCACAGTGTCTTCTCGTTGTAGTAGAACAACACGATACTACCTACTACTCCAGAACTGACAGTAAACATGCTACAATGTTACTCTGGAAACAGGTGACTCCTTTCCCAAGAAAAATACCTTGCAAGCACGCAGTTAGCTAAACTCCATTTTGAACAAGTTTTAGCAGTAACAGCTCTGAAGTGAATTCTACATTTTGTCTCAAATGGATTGAAGACAGAAATAAGATTTCCTCCTAAGAATTAGAGTATTTACATAAAATTGTTTTCTTCACAGTTGATTCAGCTTTTATGCAGCTCCTACAACAAATGAGTTTTAGTTCAGGAGTTCCTTGCTTGTGTGCCAGCTAACGTAACACAGATCATTCTGCTAACTCAGATACCACTACATTTTTATACACAAGTGATTAATGTTTAATGATTGCTTTTTTCTGCTGTGTTCTTTGGTTTGTTGGGTCTGTGGTTTTTGTGGGTTTTTGTTTGTTTTGTTTGGATTATGGTGATTTTGGTTATCATTGGGGTTGGTTGCTTGTTTTGTTTTATATGTCTATTATAATAATCTATTTCTCTACCTCAGAAATTTAACTCTGAGTCAAAACTGTTAGTGCTAGTAAAGGACTAGCACAACAGCTTGTGTTCAAGTAGAGCCATGTAAAAAAATGAAACATCGGTTGTTCTTTTACACTGACTTTCAACTTTGTGTAGAATGCTGTGGCAGACGTGAATTAAAAAAAACTGTAGCTCTTCAATACAAAAACTTAAGAGGTATCTCACTTACTCACTGTCTATTCTGCAAACTTTAAGGAATCCACTAAATATTCTGTGAACATGCAATTAACTTTCTGTTAAGAGATACACACCAAAAGGTCAATAATGCTGCATACTGAAGAGCCTACTACACTAACTCTTGGTATTGAAGAAATTCATAATGGGCATGTGTAAAGGTTATACAAGTAGCAGCTAAGGTAGGGGCACACTCAGGAAAGCCAGACATCATTAAAGCATTCCATATTCCTGGCATTAGGTCTTGCCAAAGTTTCACTACCAGGAAAACCAACCCTACTTTCTCAGCTTCTTTTCCTCCTCCTGCTCTCACTAAGCAGCAAGGTATTCCCTAAATTAATCCTTGAAATGGCTTCAGTAGTTTTGACAAAAATCTTAGGATCTATTCCAGATGATAGGACAAATATGAGATTTTGGGATGGATTTGAAACAGTGAAGATATATCACATTAATCTGAGCTGACAAAGAAAGGTACATCATATAAACAGAAATAGTTCACTAGTTGCTTACTTTTGGAAGTGTATTTACAAACTGAACAGAAAACTACACATCACAGTCTACAGCGCATTTGATGAAACACTGCTTCACACAAATTTCAGATTTTAATGTAGTACAAGTAAATCAGATTTGGTGTAAGCCCAAGTTTTAGTGTTTTCATACCAAAAATCTAACTACTGAAGTACCTGTTTAAAGAACTAAGAAACTGCAATTCGTAGATTCTTCACTCCTTCAAAGCATGGCCAAGCTGTTACACCTTCTTGTAAATTCTCAAAAATTAAGATGTGTCTATAGTTGCACTTTCAATCCTTATAACCTGGGAAGGAGTATTGTACTTTTACCTGATAAAGGGCATAGACAAACACAGAGCCACTCCTCATGCCCCGTACTTCTATAGAACAATAAAGACTTTGAAACCTTGGTGCAATTTACTTAAAAATAGATGTGTATTTATATTCTGTTCACCTATGCACCAACACCACGGGAGTTGGGGTGTACAATTTCCTCACTTCAGTCTTACTAAGGCCTAGAAATCCAGAGACAACAGTTGCAGTAAGTAGCACTTGAATCTATTCTTTTAGTCCTGTAAACATGTAATACATGATCCTTAACTGTCAATTGTTTAAAAAAAGATACTGCATATTTCTTAAGTACTGTTCCTCTCACAGCTTCTAGAGAGTTGTACTCTGCAGCTGTTACCAACTCTGCGCTTTAAAATTTTTTATGTGCATTCTAAATTATTTTCATGAATCAAAAAGCAAACAGTGGAAAAAGTCAAAAAGGTTTCTTGCACTGAATGCTGGACACAAAAGCAAAAGTTACTCAGTTGACCACCTACTATGAAACTCTATGCAATAAAGGGCATTTTGTTCTAAAATCTACTACTAGATTCAATCCACTAATAAATTCAGTTTCATAAAGTAGTAGAAAGTTAAATACAAATTTAAATTATACACAGTCAAATTGAGATAAAGCTAGGTAGTTTATATGTAATCTGTCAGTTTAATAAAGATCACAACACAATGTACTGTTTTTAGTGAGATGTGAGAAATATGCGAATCATTTTAAACAGTTTACATGAAACAAACAAAAAACAATTAGTCTGAAGCATCTAGAAGCATCAAGCATCTTAACTCCTTAGCTAAATCCTTTTACTCTATGTCTAGATAGAATTCTACTACTGAAATAGAGTAGGTTATGCGCAAAGACAGTAGCTTCAATACATTTATTACTATCGGAACATCTAGAAGGCAAAGCTCACCTGTGTCTGTAAATGATTGAATATCATAGGTAAGATCAACACTTAAATTTTCAGAATTTTCGGTTTTCTTAAACACCAACCCAATCACCCACATTGTACGGTATTCTTCCCTGGAAAAAAAAAATTCGTACGAAGAAGTTACACGACAGTGACAAGAATTGAATAGTAAGTTATCTGCCACAAAGACATTTGTGTATTTTAACTCCAATAGTAATAGGGAGATAGCCATAGAAAAGCAAAAAGCTAAAGCTACCTAAAAAACATTACATTTGCAATACAAGAAGTCAGGAAACATTGATGCATCTTTCTTCAGCAAACAAGGAACTAAAATCATCAGTAGATTACTTCATTCAACTGTGCTTCTGTATAGATTCTCTCATTTTTAGGAGTTACAACTAGCCAACTGCAAATGAAAGAGATTTGAAAGAGCACAAATTTTTAGCACCTGACTATGAATATACTTACAGCATTCCCTAGTTAAAGAACTGCCCCCTAAACTTGTATTCTACTCTCAAATTTCTTAGCTGTAATTAATCACAAAATGCAGTTTTCAGGTAAGAGGAGCCTCCTTTTGACAGCTCACCTTCACATAATATATATGTAAGATGAACTAGTATATTCTATTACAGAATACAGTGTAGCACTTCTCCAGCAGTTGAAGGCATTACATGTTTTAATTCAAATGTCTCTTCCCAGTGTTTAAGAAGAATAGTTTTGTATTCAGTCAATGAACAAATTTAGGACAGGAGGTGGAGAAAATACATTATTTACATTGGGAAAATGATCTTTCCTAAAAGCACCACTCTCTCAGGTAAGAGCTAATAGGAGCCTGTGATTATGCAGGCAGTTCTAGCTGCCCTCACTCACTAAAATGGTGTTGAAGGGGTATTGCCTGCTTTTGGCCAGTTTTGCTTGGGATATGTATGTAATTTATGTATACAGCTTTAAAAAAAAAAAAAAGTAAAACCGTATTATCACTTGAAGCATTTATGGCTATAAAAAGGTATGTGGAAGGTAACCAGGGATCTTCAAATATTTCCTGTGAAGACCAAAATTTCTTCTTTACTCTCAGACTTCACACAAAAATGATTTCTTACGAATACAGCACTACTTAGAAATAAAATAAAGCTTTTTAGCCCACACACCTGCAATCATTGTTTCGAGCCAGGGAGAAAGGGGTGGCAGAGTAGGGAAGAAACTGAAAAACTTATATAACACTAAACAATTTGAAGTGCTTGGTATTCTCCTCACTGTTTCCACATACCAAGGAATTCTAGTATCAGCCCCTACAAAGTTTAGATGATATGCATCTCAACTACTAGATTTACTAATATTAAATGTACTCAGTCACTAAATAGTTCAGTTCTACTGTGCCCTACATTCTACCCAATTCTTAGTGCTGCCTTATAATTAAAACTATCTTACAATTTGATGCTAGAAGATCAAGCAACAGCAGCTAAGAAGCACAAGCTTATATGCTTTAACGGCAAGAAATTATGCAAAAATATATTCTTAATTTTTTTCTGGCTCTGAAGCATTCTCATACAGAATAAAAAATACCTAGTTTTACAAAGAGTATCTGAAAAGAGCTAAGTGATTAGTGAACCAGCATTTTAGTTATTTGCTCACCATTACATGAAACAACAGTTTTACTTACTTGTCAGGATTCTCCTTGGGTGCTGGGAATGACTGTGGATTCACATGAGCCAGTGTAATGAATTCATTCTTCTCCAGGTTTCCGACTAGAATACGGATTTTTGATTCCACCAATCCCACCCTGCAAATGCCATTAATTAGCAACTTCTCATAAACATGAAATAGAAGTATATACATATGATAAAATCCTAAACATTACTCTAGTTCACTATACATGACAGATTAATTTGGATCAATAAACCGAGAATGCATTACAAAAACTGATACAAGGAAATGCTAAAAATAATGCCCTGAAGCTTTCCTTATGACCAGATTTTATTAAGAGAGTTAAATAGAAAGATATTACACAACAAGTAAGAGGCAGTCAGCAAGAAACTCCTACGTGTTTCTCCAATATGCTATTGGATTCAGATGATCAATTTTGAAGTTGAAAAAATTCCTGGTATCTGACAATCTTAAAACTCCTTTAATAAAGACAGCAGAAACAAGGGTATTTGTAAAATATAGTATTTGAAGAGACTGTAAGCATCTCCTCACATTGCTTGTTAAGCAAAGTGCATAAGGCTTAAGAAAGTAAGACTTGTAAAGTGGACCTGACAGTACCATAAAGAAGCAAAATTGATGCAACAGCCTTCACTCACTTTTTTTTTCCCCCCCACTCTTTTTTCAGAAGCAAACCATCTCCATCAATTTAATTTTGAAACACTGAAGCTCCACTTTGCTTCATTAAAAAGATACTAGATATACTTTTGCACCTGGAGAGATTTTTGGCTTTGTTGGGCATTTTTTGTTTTTCTTTTAAACAGTAATCATTATACTCACCATTCTAGTCGCTGTTTTTCTGTTGGTGCGCTTGCTAGAAGTACAATATAATGCCTTTGGAGATAAAGACAATATGCTATTCTATTTATACTTCTAACACTAGACATTCAAACCTTAAGAATTTGCAGTAAATTTTACATTGCAAACTACAGATAATAATCTTAAATATACACCCTATAATAAAATGCAGCATTGTTAAGTAGGTAAAGTGGCTATGTCCCCCAAATATGTGACTAACAGACTTCTCAAATCATTTAAGATTGTAAAGACATTTGCAACTACACTTTAACACCAGTAACCCTAACAAAAAGCTACAATGATAGCACCAGTTTGAAAATAATAGATACTACAGTATCTAATGATACCAGAGATTGAAAATGATTACTAGAGATTCCTTGCAGTAATAACAGTTGTTCACAACCATCTAATGTGTCAGTTGGCTTAGTCACAACATTATTTCTGAAGTGTTAGAAGAGTGGTTAGCACATATGCATTTGTTTCAAGTTAAAAATACAACCATCCATGTAGTTTAAAATACATTTATGTCTGCATTTTAGAGTGTTCTGAAGACACTTATCTGAAACTTAACAAGGAATCTTTCCCCTGATAACTCTTAGGCACTGATTCCAGCATAATCAGTGTACATCCACTGTAAGCAAATTTCACAAAAACAGTACACAAAGCAAGAAAGGGATTCTAAACAAAGTAGGCAAGGGACAGAGGGGAATGAAAGATGATTACTTTTAAAGCGAGTTCATTGTTATGGGGGTGAGGGAACCTTACATGTCTATGGTCAAGTTTTTCAGAAGTTTAGCTGAGAAACCTATTTTAACATCCTAAGTCATCCAACAAAATTACTCCACACTGATATAGCATATTTAGGCATTTTCAGAGCAAGATTTAAAGACCAGTAGTAATACGAAGGATTAGACTCTATTGTATGTGCTTCAGAATGTAATAGAAAGTCAATGACAGTGAAAAATTACAGTGCAAAAAGAGTCTACAGATGCTACAGGCCTTCAAATTGTAACAGCAAATAAAGATCAATAGATCACATCAGTAACTATTCTGTACTTTGTGTGGCAAGAGGAAAAAAATCCCTCAATTCTTAGAATTCAGTCAGAGAATGTCAATTAAAAAAGAGGATTGGAAAACAGACTGAGAAATGTTTCCCCCTTTTACCTACTTATTTCATGCATTTTGGTGCTATTAACTTCATACAAAAATGTTAAGGACTTTTTCCTGTTTTCAATGAGGATTTCAATTACCTTCATTTTAGTTACTTGTAGGGTACTATGAATCATGGGGGCGGGGAGGGAAGGGTCCTTTAACTCTATATAGGAAGTTGCCAACTATTGCTTTTTTTCAAGTAATACTAGGTATGCAACAATAATCTGTCAGATTCCTACATGTGCTTGCAGGCTATTTCATTTAGATAGGAATGACAACCTAAGGCTTTTGTTTGTTAGCATTTGGTTTGGGGATTTTTTTTCCACCATGTAGAAGCTGAGACAAATGTTAAATCTGCTAATATTTGTAGAAACTAATTTTCCAGTTACTTATTCAAAGCAGCTATTGGAAACTAACTTTAAAAATCAATTTTAAAAAAGGTAATTTGTTTGTGTTTAAAATCCTCAGCCAGCTGGTGAGTATCTAGGAAAAAAACTCTAAATCTTTTTTATAAGTATAATGATTAGCTATTTTTCCTCAGGTTGTGCTAGTTGCTAGGTGAAAAAAAGAAACAAGGCCATCAACCCCATCACTAACTGATTAAAGGGAATTAAACACTGAAAATCAGCTATTCCTAATTTCAGTAAAACAAAGTAGCATAAGGTGTTGAAAATTAAGATGCTTAGAGTCCAAGGTCTCACTTCACTACAACAGTGAAACCTGTTACCAATTCTTCACTCAATTTTATGACAAATAACATCTAACTCAGAAGTATCCATTACTTCATAATAATTTAAAAAAAAAAAAAAATCAAAGCTTATGTTTAAGTGTATGAAGTATACAGGTTTGGTCTGCTTTGTCTGGGCTTTTCTGTTTGTTTTCATAAAAATATCCTAATGTAGATATTATGGAATTGTCTCATGCCATGTACCTGTACATACAGCTATACCTACAAAAAACCCTCAAAGCGTTTTTAACTCATACTACTTTCTGAAAAAAATCTGAGAACTTGAATATGTTCATTTAGATTTTTCTTTTAAAGCTGTCCAGGATTTACACTTTAAATTAACCAGTGCTTTATCTAAAGTCCTATCAGGCAAGTGTTCAAAGCAGCTTTCTAAAAGGTATATTCTATTGTTTTAGCAGGCTGTCTCTACAACAGGAAAACAATATGCTGGAGCTACTGAAATGAATTATTTCTCTCATTGCCATACTTCACTCTTGCTTTTAACCTCTAATAATTTCATTCTTACGTGGTATTTCATACTCATGTTATTTTTACCATTTCCCTATAAAGCACCATAGCCAGAAAGTGCATGTTCTTCATTGTTGTTTCCATCTAAAAAAATTAAACCTATATGAAGAACAGATAACATGTTGAAACTCCTTAAATTCCAAGTAATTGTTGACATTTTAAAATACTACAGATATCCCCATTTTCCCAATTTCTGATCTGCTCCTGCCATACAAGTATTCAGTAGTCTTCAAATTTCCTTAAAAGAAACTTCAGTGATGTGTGAGTAAACACAGCTACCAAGTCTAATGTGTTTATGATCAATGTATGTTACCACGAATGTTTAACAGCTAATTGCCAGTTAGAGTGATACAGATTACTACAGCTACGCTTTCAGAGAAGAAATGTTTTTAGAATTGTGTCAGGGCAAGGATGAGATGTTTTCTTATCTGGCAGGGCACTATACACTGCTTCGAAATTCAGCAGGAACAAGTCAAGGCACCTACAATTTAAACTGGAGTGAAAAGAAAGGAAAACAATTCTGAAGCATCTAGGTTTCAGTTGGAGATTTCACTAATGGATACTTCATACTTACTGCATATAATTATTTTATTTCATAGAGATTACTAACCAAAGTTTTAAATTAACTTACTAAAATCCAAGGAAGTTGTGGATAATTTAAACTGAAGCACGCCCCATAACACCATTACACAGTTCAGTAATAAAAGAAAAAAATTAAAAGCAAAACCATTTTGCATTAAAAAAATCCGTATTAAAATTTGGGAATATTTTCTTGTAAAACTGATAAAAAGGCTGAAGCAAGTACACAAAAAGCTATACAAAAAAAATGGAGATTATTTCAAATTACATTTAATGCTTCCTTTTCCCACCCCCCCCCCTTTTGGTTTTGAAGGAAGCAAAGAAAATGTACTAGGGAACTTATTAGCAACCTCTTGAGCAGAAAGAGATTTGTCTGCAGCCCATTTTTAACTTAAAAAAAAGAATGCAACTTTACAGTGGTCTTGTAAGTGTTCTCAAACTTAATTCTCCAAGGTGCAACATAAAAGTTATTGAAATATTTTAAAGCTTTTATCATGCAAAAGGTATATAAACAAAACACAGACACATTATGAAGGTCATCAGTCTCTTTTAATGGGGGAACTGCATATTTCAGTCTCTTTTAGATTAGTACATAACCAACCACCCAACACAGGAACATGTGTAAAATATACTTGATCATGATTCAAGAAAAATGGGTCTCCAATTTCAACTGAGGGCAAAGAAGATGTAGTCCGTATTTTAATAATCCATATTTATTATAAAAATACAACTTCCAGCAAGTCCATATACATTTAACAAGCTTCTGCCCCATGAGCATGTTACTAGAAACCCTAAATATGTGAAGTGTGAACTTCAGTACTTTCCTCAGAGACACTGTGAATTAGAGAAGCTATGTGTCCGAGTATTAATAGCCAGAAGCCTTAAGCTTTAATGGGGAAAAAAAAAAGAAATCTAGTAATAACTAGTACATCTAGCAGTTAGTCAACACAAATGCAAAAATATCTTTTATTGTCAGACTGAACTGTTGACTATTGTTGACAGAGGAAAACATGCAGTTTCAAGTATTTCAAATATTGACCTTCAGAAGTAGTTATTTTAATATCTTGTTTCCTGGGAGGCAAGACCCATTTTTAGAATGCTTACTGAGACCACTAAAGAACAGCTCTGTTAGTCAAACCAGCTGATATGAATTTTACTTGCAGTTAACTGGTGACATTCTAAATACCTGGTCAGGGACTAACAGGTTTCTAAAATGAATACTAAAGACACACATCCCACCCCATCCGAAGAAAATTAGTACCTAAGAAAATCATTATCAATCTCCTAAGAGAAAGGACAATAATATATGGACTCCCCTCCATATAGAAAAATCTGAATAAAGCACTTTTTATAGGTCTAATGTATGTATATTGCAGGTCCTGTGCTACAGATCATCATTAGATATTTTAACCGATAAACTTAAAATATTCTGCCATGCCATAAAATACATACTTGTACTTTTGAAAGAAGTTTGGAGCTTCAAAAAGTTTGGACCACTCTGCCTTACTCAGCAAAATTTCATCTGTGATAGCAAGACCTAAATTATAAGAACACATTTAAACTTTTTTTTAAAATACAGTTTAGTAGCCAGAGTAAAGCCAGCTTACTAACTTAGCATGTTACTATGAATTACTTCCCCCCTTCATATTCAAAAGAATTTATCAAGGAGTTTTATATTCCAGTCATACCTTGAGTTGTCATTAGTTATACAAATTATAGTATTAGAACAGAATCTCGATATATTTAGAAGTATATATTAATTGATTAGACTGGTTTCATGTATCTTCCCTCAATTTAATGTTTTGTGTATGCCATAGTAACTATTGAATCCAAAGCCAAACATCTTTATCCTTGCAGTATTTAAATCAGCTTTTGTGCAAAGCATTGTACAAGGTAAAGAAACAGTGACACAAAGTACACTACTCTGCCTGAGAGTGCTACTTTTATATTTACTCTCTGCATTTACTTCTTACTTCAAAGGCATCTCTTCTTACCTACTAAAAATATTCACATAGATTATTAAGATAAACCCCAGAAGACTCATCTCTGAATAAGTTCATTGTCCTAAATTAGGCCTAGAAACAGTCATCAAGTGGGATTACTACACTAATCTTACATGTGGCATAACACAATTGAAAGGTACTGAAGTAAACAAAAATACTGTACCTTTAATTCTCATTTTCATAGCACAAGTTAAGCACTGGTTAATTACCTTCAATTTCTAAGAATGAAGGACAAATCTGCAGAAGTCTCCACTGAATTTGGGACTTCGTCCATCAGAAAAGTCTTTTGTCAAGAAATTATTTAATATCCACCCACCTCCCACTTCATAAAGCAGATCCACAATGGAACTACTTCAAATCTCTTTGAAAACATTTATATAAAGAGTTTAAGATAATACTTACCTTGTTTAAATTCCTCAACCATGACCATCCGTGTGGAAACGGACACATTGTAGGTAGAGTTCTGCTGTGGGTATGCTGGTGTAATTATAGGCATAAGATGGTACCTATCACTGGGGTTTACCTATGTATAACAACAGCCAATCAGTTTTCTTCAAGCACAGACATGAGTTAACAAATTTGGATTTCTCCCTTTACTACAACTGAGTCCAAAGTTCTAAAAGACCTTAGTTTGCAGACCAAATGTATTTACCAAGTTCAGAGAAAGTTTAGAAAAAAATGATGGTTTCATAATGGACATCATTCTGAATCACAGTGATGTAACAGGGCTGTGACCTGTCAGCATATCAAAAAGTTGTAGTTATTTCTCAGTCGAGAAAAATCAAATGAGCAACTTCTCCCTTTAGCAGAAATCAGTTTGTGGTCACATCAAAAGAAGAATTTCTTATCACTACAAGAGCACCTTCAGAAGAATGACTGTCTTCAGATATTGCAAAAAAATATTTCATACTTTATTTCTGTAACATTACTGAAAATAAAAAGCTATCTTGGGACAAGAGGCTCTAAGCAACCTGATGAAAACATCACCCACATTAACACTTTTTTATTAAATAAAAAAGGGGCAAAACATACACACACAAAACATCTTTTAAATAGCATTATGATAGCGATTTTGTAGATAGTAAATTAAAGAAACCCCTGTCATTAACTTACCCCACTTGGCTTAGCTACTGTAACACAGTTCCCATCACACACTGACCTCAAACCCTCTATTTCCAGGAATAAGAGCAAGACTCAAAATCACTTTGACTGTCGCACATAATTTACATGTGGACTTTTGTCAATCAAAAAAAACCAAAAACCAGATCTGAAGTACGTAAGGGCATATAACTCAATTTCTAGTGCCTACGCCATTCACTGAAAAAAATTAGTTGAACATCAGCTATTCTAGAATTGACAAAGAAGCACTGAACACATTCACACTATGCTCCACTGAAATCTCAGAATGTGAGCACTGTATCTGCTGCAATCTCTTTTATTGACTGCCTGAAGGACTTCAGTGTCCAATGTTCCTAATATTAGTGTTCAAAAAGTCAGATCAGGTGCTGTAAGTAATAAGCAAAACAACATAAAGACTTCAAGTTATGATCTTCAAAGATTAAAGTCATATTACTACAACTATACATAACCAAACTTACGCATCTGTGAGCGTTGTACTGAAGTGAATTCAATACGCTTGCAAAAGTTCCAAATTTTATGTCAGAAGCAAACTATTTTAAGATAAGCAGTTTTTAAATAATCCATTGCTTTAGAAGTTTTGATCTAATTACACTGAATAGCTATTAAGATCACTTATTGGAGAAGTTGAGAGTAAGAAGTAGGTTTGTCAAGTGTGCTTCAAGCAGTCAGGTCAGAAAATTAAGCTAACTTTGTTCCATACTCAGGAGAACTAGAGTTACCTATAAAGAAGACATAATACCAAAATATTTAGTTTAATAAATCCAAAATGAAGTTCACCTACTATTTTTTAAGCAACTGAATTTATTGTACAGTGTGACTTATACGGGAAAAAATAATACACTAACCCTTGGGTCCCATACAGGCAAATTAAGATTGCATTCTTCTGGCTGTTTCAATAGCACTGGATTTGGCCATTCCCTGTTCAAAAAGATTGTAGCACTGAATAAGACTATTGGATACAACCATGTATGTTCAACAAACAATACTTCCGAATGTGATCCTTCTTAACTGTGCTTTCACAGTAAAGCATCGTTATCTCAAGACTAAGCTGGTCTAGCTGGGATTGTTTAAATAAGCTGTATTGCTGAACTACAATACAGCTGCAATTAGCACCTCCAAAGCATCAGAACAGTGATTTTTTTCTGTAATCTTGGAGGTTTGTAACCACTATTTGAATAACTAAAATTCTCTACATTTTTCTGGAAATAAATCTATCAAAGAGAAATTGCTCTATGAAGATTGACATTGTGTCCACCTTCAAGCTAGCCGTTTCACAGAAACTACAAAAGAAACAGCGAGCATGACTACAGCATTACGGCATCATTACAAAGCATATCTATTAAACAAAAAAACTCCAAATCAAGATAAAAAGAAGACATGCTGAAAGAAAAGCAACACTTGTGTTCTTCACATTGTGTCTACTCCCATGAGTATAGCTATCTTCCTATAAAGAGAAGTCAGTTAATCTCTTGGTATTTACACATATGAAGTGTACAGTAGTGTAAAAAACACATTAAAAAGCTTGCAACCAATTTTCCTCTATTAGTTTGTGCAGCAACACTACCTCAAAGAAGCTATAAAGACTATGGATTCAAGACGGTGAAACTGTGGGAATTATCTTCACGTTAGGAAGGAAAGACACTATACTTGAAATACCAACTTGGTACAATGATTCTTAAAATCTGTTAATGTCTCACGAAGAATGTAAGTACCCAGACATGCTCCTTCAAGAAGTAGTATTCATTTGTAACCTGCAAATTACACTTTTGTTCCATTTATTCTGAATTTACTGGGAAAGTTCCCATTGTTTCCATAGTTATTCAAGCCATCTTCCTGAGGTTACTATCTAGGAGTATGAAACTGTATGTAATTCCAAAACACCTACCTCTCCCATACTTACAAGACTAAAAACCACACTTCTGCCACTGGTTCTCCTAATCTGCATTTAAGCTATATGCCCAAACTAGATACATCCTTTTCTCATCATCCCAGTATCCAAATGTTAAGACTTTAAATTTTGAGGTGTCTGCTCTTTGCACCATGTAAGTATTTTATCTGAAGTTACAACAAATACCTAAGAAAATTTCACCTAAAAAACGGGTGGGTTTTGTTTTGGATAATTTAGGAACAATACATGTTGGATGACTGATTGAAAAACAAACAACTTTCTGGCAGCAAGAACAATGCTTGTAACTACCATCTTGATCTGGCAATAGTTGAAAATGATACCATAAAAACAGGACTAAAATTTAGTGTCTACAAACAATTTTATTTTAGTGTAATCTAAATGTAAAAAAAAAAAAAGGGGAAAAAAAAAGGAAAAATAAAAATGACAACAAAAAACCACAACATACCATTTAGAAAATACCAAGAAAAATTTATGTACAAGAGTTGATGCTATTGCATTTGGATAAAGCTGGCAGGTTCTTGCTACTAGCATAGCCCAGGAAACACCACCAAGGAAACCTAGTATATTGGAATAGATGTTGTGGCCTGTGGATTGAAAAGGAAAGAGACAAAAGGAAAAGTTATCAGTAACTGTGAGAGTTAATGAAAAGCTAAAAAATTCTGGAATAGAACTGCTTACGTTTTGCCCACAGTTTGATAGCTCTCAGTGTTAACCTGAAGTTGTCAATGTTTGGTACTAGATGCAGAATTTCATCGGTTACCCGGCAACCTGCCAAAAAGAAAAAATGCATTACTCTTGTGGCCTTTAAAGCTTTTTGCTTGCTTAACTTCCCTCACCTTCAAAGCTATTAAACTATTTAGGTCATCACATTGGAAATTTTGTATTTCAATCACTTCTATTTTGAATTAGAAAGCTTATCATATTTTCATATGGTTGTTCATGTGCTTATGCATATTAAAACACAGAATAATAAAACCCATGCACACATCTTGATTTTTAACAGTAGACGGCACTCCACACAAAATTCTTGTCTCAATTTTTTGACAGCATCATTTAGTACCAAAATACGTGGCGGGGTTGGGGGGGGCAGGGAGAAATCAAGCCTTCTATGCAAAACTGGCTATGACTTCATTTCCACACATGGAGCTGCAATACTTTCAGACAAGTCCTCAATTAAACTACTGTATCGAACAATCTAGGATATTTATTAAGAGATTAGACAAGATGTTTATATGAACAGTTGGATATACTTACCATTAAGACTTCGTATGCATCTAATGTCTAAATTTTTAAGTAGGCTATCATCTCGTAGGTCTAAGTCTTCAGGAATAGTTTGCAGTGCTAATCTTGCAAACAGAATATCAATCTTGAAAAGAGAGAAAAGACATTAGAAAACTGTTCTGTAAAATTCTGTAACACATTTTCATCAAGTTTGCTAATAACAACAGCAGTTCTCCTAATACAAAGAACCACCTTAAATGACACAAACTAACACACTTTAGAGCTATTGAAGAAGCACTTTCTGATAAAATACAGATTAAGATCAATTCAGAACCACAACACAAACTCTTGACTGTCAAATAAAAATCATGTCAGAACAAGCACCACTTCTAGGTCCAGGATACAAAATTCCACTCCAAGCAAGTAGTTAAAACATAACCTAGTTTTAACCTAAATATTCTCAAAAGTATTGCTAAATTACAGAAAAAGCAGGAGACCTTTCCCATCTAATGCTATATACATGCAACTAGGGCCAGCATGAAAAGTCTAATTGTGTGACTACAGAAAACATGAAGTTCTGAAAATCCAGCAAATTACTGAGCAAGTATATAAATTTGTATAAATGTTGAAATTGTATCAAATTATTTTGGTATTACTTCCGCAATAATTTATCATAGCCTTTCTAAGTCAAGAACATTAAGACACTGTTCAGCCCCAAACTTGAGTTTTACTTTATCAAACACACACCAAGAACATTACACACAACAAAGAAGTCAGTTTGCATTTCTAGTCTTAGATTATATTCTCATCATATTGACTGTTACCTAAAGTGCATGTCATATTTGACATGAAAAAGTGCTATTTTCCACGTGAAACAAGTTCAAAATTAACTTCAGCCTGAAGTCCTAGTCTTATCTTTAGAAGGTCTCGCACTTCTAATGATTCAAAGTTCATGGACAAGACATAGCTTTTTCAAATTAAAAAACTAACAGCCTGTCTTATGTAATTTTTTTGTAGGAGGGTGAGGAATCGTTCTTTTCTACAGGAAGAACACCATCAAAATACTTAATTAAAAAAAACAAACAAAAACCCAAGGTGCTTGTTCATTTTAAGCAAGAGCATAAAATGCATATGTAAAAACTAGATTTGGAAGAAACAGTAAATTTAACTGACAGGATCATCACAGAACTAAAGTCCTCCTCAGTTATAAGGTTTTCTTTATAGAAGGAATAAATTCCAACACCTTTTGCCTGGATTAGGAAAAGGAAAATTAAATAAAGCATCTTCTGATACTGACATACTAGGCACAAAGGCAGCCATCAGAAATCAGTCTAACAACACCTGGACACATAAAAAGAGTGTGTATCGTAAGTTAGCGCTCAAGACCGGAAAACTCTTATGCGCTATGAGCAACATGGGTTAAATATCAGTCATAGCCCTAAGATACCAGAACTCATCACAAATTACTATATTGGAACAAGATACTACTACTCTTATAGATGATAATCCTTTTATTTCCATATTTAGGCTTGCTTGGATTTCATTTAAAAAAGGCAGAGACAAGACTGGTTTGAATGTAAATGATTTTTAAAAACTCCCAAACATATATATACACAAACATATATAACACCAGTAAACAGAGGATGTCTTAAGGCAAACTTCAGTATTTATAATCAATACCTAAGCTATGTAAACAGAAAAGAGATTCTCCTGAAAAGTATTCCTAATATGTAACTGCACACAGAAAGCAATGAAACAGCTGACACAGTTGAAAAGTGACAGGTTAGCTTACTGCATAGTATATCACATCTCCATACATCTCTCTCAACTGGGAAAAAAAAATACCTGCCCAAGCCTCAACTGAGTGAAAATATAAAAGTAAAGCTAGATGGACAAGGGCAAAGGCAGGGTTCATCTTCCCAAAACTCAAAATCAACAGTACCCTAAGGACCACTGTAGCTGCAACACAGAGATGTAAATACTACAGCTCTTCAAATCACACCATATGTCAAAAGATTAGTTACCAGCTAACATAAAACAGCAACAAGTCTGATGAACTATGTGTATAAATAGTCATATGGGTTTGTCTTGTCACCAAAAAACCAACCCTAACAACCACAAAAAAGTTGAGTATCAAGCAGTCTGAGAAAGATTAACAGTATCTTCTGAAAGCAGTGTTGTTCTGTCAGCAACTTCTCCTAAAACAGTAAAAACGAAGTTAAGGAAGTTCATAACTCCAAGTAACCTCATCTATCAGACTACAGACACCCAATTCATTGTCTGATGTGTTTACAGACATCTGAAGAGATCAAGATGACAGTAATATTGAGTTTGCTTTCAGAAGTACATTTTTAAGAACTGATCAAAGATCACACAACTTCCTATAATGCATTAAAGCAAATCTGAATTTAAGATTTGGACAGTTAATCATTAGCAGTGAACAATTACTGAAGCCACATTATTCATCAATATAATTCCTATTAAATATTAAGCTTTAATAATGCCAACACTGGTATTCTACAAGTACATAAACTGATCAGTAAAAGTTGGTAGCAGTGCCTAAAAGGAAAGTATCAAGAGTTATTCTACATGCAACCTTCAGTACATCAAGAAAAACTTGTTTCAGTCTTGAAGTCCAGAAACGCAACTGAAGACTGTTGCCAAGGACTTAGGTATGGACTCTGAAGGATCACTTTAACATCATTTATATTAATGTGTAATTATGTGAGTTATTGAGATCTTGAAAACTATGTCTTAACCATGTTCTACCAAAACAAAATAAAAAATGATCTTTACCTCAATTCCATCAAAACAAAGTTTAATAACTGGGACAAATGCTTCTTCAACAGCCTGGGAGGAAAAAGATACATTTTCAGTATACAGAAGAACATTTACAAGCAATAGTTAGCAGCTCTAAACAATCACAATGAAATGCTATTTATACAGAGGCTTTTCGATCTTCAAGCTGATTTTTGTGAGAAATGTCTTTATCAACCATTGAAGATTTAAGCATTAAGTACTGACCTATTACATGCTACAGCTGTCTGGATGTTAATTGTAAACCAAACACATAGCAACCAGCTCTGAGGATGTTACCTCAAGGTCCATGCAGGACATATCAAGCACCTTTTACTCCTCACAGCATCTCTAAGAATACTAAGACCAACCTATAAGGATTCTTATGCTAAGAGGCCTCTTTCTTCTATAGTTTCTGCAGTCAGTATTTTATAAGAAGTGACAAGGAGACAACTGTAGCTATGCAGTCTGATTTCATCTAAACCAGTTTTAAGTCATCAGTCTGCAGAGCTCAAGCATCTTCTCCAAAAGCAGTCATTAAGGTACTTTGACAAACACTATTCATGATGAAAATATGGAACTTGATGTCTACTCCACAACCAGCTAAGAATATCACCTTCCTGAACTAAGCATCTGAATTAAACACAGATCTGCAGAGCCCTGCTTTCATAAAAGAGCACTACATACCTCCAAAAACCAAATGTTAGGAACTGCCAGAGGCCAAGCAGTTCTAAGAGTGCTCTAGCTCAACAAGAGCAAGAGACAATACTATTTTATGCACTTAACCTTAATAAAGTTTCCTTAATGTTACTGCTTGGAAAGATGAATCTTAAGCAAAATAGGACTTTCACAAGTCTCATACTCACTAGTGCAACCATTATGAAAGCCTAAGTTCCCTAAAGATGGAGATGTAAAAGCTTTCTTAAAACACAGCTGCAATGACTTGAGTTGCAACATGCTGGCCTAAAGGTGTCCCAGGTTGGGAACTATAGGGTTAAAAAATTCCTCTAGGGACTAAAAGATTATTGTTCAATCCCATAATTCTGCTATCTCTTCATAAACTCACGGCAAGGCAACTCGTTCTCCTTTCCTCCCCCTCCAGCCTTGTGTCAGGCAGGAGCTGCTTTATCGGGACAAACATGTAAGGACAGGCTTGGTTTGAGGCCTCCAGAGGCTGTGTTTAGGTCTCTTGGTGGCAGAGGCATGGAAGGGGAAGGACTGGAGCACTGGGGATGATAGATTTAGCTTTGGGTTGGGGGAAAATTCAGGGGGTTCTCTTATGGATTCTGTATCTGCTTTGTAATTTCTATCTGTAACACTCTCTCCAAATATAATGCTGGTTTTTTTTCTACTCAAATTCATTTGAGAGCTTTACTCTGTCGGCTCTTTAAACCCACGACAGAAGGCTATTTCCATCACTGCAAATCTACACTGAACAACAGAGACTGATCTATCCTGCTGATAAATCAACTACGTAGCTTGAGTTAGATAGTTTATAGCAAAGCTAATTATATTATGCATATTTAAAGACTAATGAAAATGTTCAGGTAATAAAGTATTCAGAACAGTTGTTTCAGTGTATATAGTATTACCACCAGATACGTGCACTACTCTTGAAATTACCAGCTAAAAGATGCATAAAGTGCAAGAACGCAGATATAGTTCCATTTGTTTTATGAAAAAATGATTAAACCAAAGTTTAAGATAGTTGCTGGCAAATCTTAATCAAAAAAACTACACACAAAGAAACCCACAAAACTGCAGCAGGGAAAATTTACTCTGGGCCTATACTGAGTATATTATAGCTCTCACCAGCTGACCAAGGGAGGCTTATCACTTAAGCGTAACAGTAACAAAACACTGTGTACCACTGTGACTTCCATTCCAACAAAGTAAAACTTCCCTTTTCACATGCCAAAAACCTTGCACAAGCATCTAGTAATGACACACTAAAATGGTAACTTCAGTTTTTAAATGCACAGCTGACAGTCAATATAGAAGTTTAGTTAGTATTGACTTCTGTAATTGTTTACATAAACATGAGATTGTAAAAATAGCAACGTGGTAGCACACTTAAAAACCTTCATTAAAAACACAATCCTGGTCCTGATCTTTTCTAAGCTAATATATTTGTATCTAACTGCTACTAGAGAGCAAGCAGAATTTCCTCAATACTAAACAGATGCTAGAGTATCATTCTGCTCTCCATATCTTTAAAGAGTGTCTTAAGTGGGAACAGAAAATATTTGGAAGAAATTCTATTTCAATTATTGTAATAGGCTTTGCTGCAGGTTAACTTAAAATTCACTTCAAGTTTTAACAATAAAGATAAATCTACTTAACACATCATCTTTCACTACTAACTTTCCAGCATTGCTTTTGCTAGCTGCATCAGGCAATACACATACCCTCAGATCTTTTACTTCCTCTTGCTGTTTCAGTTTTTCATAAAATGATGTGAAAAAATCACTTCTTTCAACATGTCTTGGTGCAACACACAGGGCATCAATATCAGCACCTGAAATTGTTTATTAGTGCAAGTTATTCATATCCGACATACGTGAAAACATAGAATCAGAGAATGACAGGGGTTTTAACCTCTGTAGATCATCTAGTCAAATCCCCAAACCAGAACAGGTTTCACCTAAAGCAGGCTGCATGTCCAGGCAGGTTTTGAATGACTCCAGAGATAGAGAAGCCACCACATCTCTAGGCAGCCTGTTCCAGTGCTCTAGCACCCTCAAAGTAAAGAAGTCCCTCCTAATGCTTAGATGGAGCTTCCCAAGATCATGTTTGTGCCTGTTACTTTATCTTGTCACTGAGAATCAAAGAAAAAAAAAAAACCTGGGCCCCGTCCTCCTGACATCCACTCTTTTAAGTATTTACAAGCATTGATAAGATTCCCCCGCTCCCTCAGTGTTCCCTAGACTAAAATTCCCAGTCCCTCAGCCTTTTTTCATAAGACATGTTCTAGTCTCCTAATCATCTTTGTAGCCCTTTGCTGCACCCTGTCAAGGCAGTTCCCTGTCCTCCTTAAACTGGGGAGCCCAGAAACAGACACAATACTCCAGCGATAGTCAGAATTGTGTTTGAAATCAAACAGGAAAATTTAATTTCTCTTCCAACAGAATCGCTTTTCTTTGGGAATATTAAGTCAAACCAAATGAAAACAAAGAAAAAGAAATTTAAAGTCTGTGGACACTAAGCACACTAAATACATACATGTATTATTTTTTCAATTATGGAAGATTTGTAGTCATTTTGAAAGAACAAACAATGAGAATCTGAGTATACAAGTATTTTTAAGTATTTTCACCTTTATTTCCTGTTTCCCAACCCACAAAAAAGGAATATATTTCTTCTAGTTAGAATGAAGACTGAAGATGATTGACAAAAAAAGACCCAACACCAAACCCAACTAAAAATAAGATAAATTAACACTACCTCAAGACAGCAAGTTTTAGTTACTTCAATGTGACATTTATAGATACATCATTAGCTGAAATATGTTTTGTATCATAAATATTTTTGTATTATAAAAGTAAATGTTACCTTTTGTATGAACCCCTAATCTATAGGATCCAAATGTAAAAATTTTTCCTCCAACATTTTCTATTACAGACTGTGGAAGATTCTGAATGGAGTAAATAAAATTGGTTATTTTACCGTAACAAATTCTAACAACACACAATTTATTTTAAAACAAAACTTATGTTTAAGGTGTAGTCACTAGCAAAATAATAATCTTAGTATTTACAGAAAATATAGAAGTATGTTTGCCACTTGGGAACTATTTGTAACATTTCAACTGCATTACACATCATTCCCTCAAACCTGCTAATTGTTCCAGCAGTTCTACATTTCAGGTGCAACAGCTTTTAAAATACTATGGTTAGCACTTAATTACGCTAACATGTTCTGTTTAATACTTAGGTATTTTAGAATGACTTAGAAATTGATAATGGATTCCAAATTAAAGCAACAGAAAAATACTATTTACATCCATACTACATTCTTTAACTAAAATGTTTGGTTTGAGGAGAGGTATTTATCTTGTTAAAGTTGTTCAGGTACATCTACTAAAGCTCCTAGATTTGTATCTTCAAAGAATTCCAGAATCTACAGTACAGTGGGCAAAGACTACAACACAGCAAAAACACTACTATCAGAGTCTACAAAGGTAGCACTACAGGATTTAAATTTAAAAGTATCATAAAGTTGAAGAGTCCATTTCAAGATCTACAACTGGATTCCAAAGCCAAACCATCCAAGCATATAATTCACGCAGTACTACACATATGTATTTCCACAAAAAGTCCAGCTATATTTCTACCTAGAGAGCAGAGGGAACAATTGAAAATTACTATTGCAACTACCATGACTTTTTCCAGCATTTATGTTTGTTTCTCTAACAAGGTTCTACTTTGAAGGGGTGATGCTGCCTAGAAACAAAAGAAGCTACACAAAACTGGTGTTTGTTTTTCCAATTTGATCAGTTTTGATTCCCAAATCTAAGATTCACCCCATTTACACTAGGAACATATTATGAAATTATCTTCCCAGAACAGTTTTACATGAAAACGCTCATGCTAAAATACATTCATACCTTGCTTTCGCTGATTTCCCGTATCCATTCCTTTACCAGGTTATTTAACTTGCCCAAAATTAGAATCCTATTAACAAAACAACAGAATCAGAAGACATTAACTTAAAAAATACTATGTTTGATCTAAGAGCATCATTACACAGAAAGTCAATTATAGCAACACAATATCTAATTACAGATCTTCCTATATATATAGACACACACAGAGAAACCAAATCACTCTTAAAACATTCTCATTATTTTTTACTCCTTCCAAGATGTTTCAACTGATGTAAGCTCAGAAAAAAAGTATGCATATAAAGCCTACACATTTTTACATATGTAATGTCTACTCAATTTTGAAATAAAATCTTAATTCATAAAACATATGTACCTAAAAGAACAGCAAGAAGCACAACTGAGAGCAAAACTCTAGGAAACATAATAAGGATAAAAGTATAGGGGTCAGTACAACGGACCAGCTAAGAGGGAAAAAAATACAGAAGACAGACTTCAAAACGTAAAGGTCATTTTAACTCCTTTCTGTGTGCCAAGGTATCCCCCTTATGAGGAAAAAAAAAAAAATTAAAAATAAATAAAAATTTTTTAAAAAAAAGCAACCTTAATATTCCACTAAAGCTTTTAAGAACACATTACAAGGTACAGAAAAATGCTTGGGGTTCAGGAGTCAATTACATAGGAGAAAAATCACTGCTGGCCTGTTTTACTCACCTTCGTTGCAGTTCTTCTTCCTCTTCAAATACACCATAAGGTTTTAGGGTTTCAATCAACTTCTGGGTAAGCATGCAGTCAGACTCCTTGGGGGCAGCTAAACTGATAGGTGAGGTAATGCCATAATGCTTCTGTAGTTGCTGTGTCTGTGATCCCTGGGTTGTAACGGGACTAATAAAGGCAATTAGATAACGTTACTGACAGAAACAAAACAATGTAAAAATTTTTTTCTCATCAGAGCAGCAGATAAGAGACACATACTAAAGAAATAAAAAGTTAAACCCACTCTTAGCATTTGCGCCCCAGATCAGTGGTTACATCTGTGTTAAGGACAATAACAGAATTGCCTTTCTCCCAATTCTAAATACTGATTACAGGGTTAGAAGGTGCTGTGAGTCATGATCTTTTACATTAGCTGACATTGCTGACATGAATACAAAACATTCATCTAAGTAAGAAGGCTTTAGTACATTTTGAGCCCATCAGCATCATACAGTTAGCTTTATGCTGACTTCTCTGCTGGCTAGCATAACAGAATGGTTAGACAAACAATATGAGCTCCATCTATATTGGCAGTATTACTTGCTTCATGAGGGGTGGTGGGAGACCATAAAATTTCTACTAGACTTCACCTTGTACATATACTGAGGATTCAAGCAGTACTCACTCCATAATTCTTGTGTTTTCTTAACTTCACATTTCACTTCAAATATTTCACTAAATAGAAAAGCCTAAAGTAAACCTAACCCACCACAAGGGTTAAATTTGCAAGGACATCATTCACTACTAAACAGTGCAATTACAAGTACCCATAGCACCCTTGCCTTGCACTTTTCAAGGTACACAGATATGAAGCCCACCCTCATGCAAAAAGATGCTACTTTCAAGTCAATCCCCCATTATCTCAATATTACAAGAAATAGGAGACAACACAAAGAACTTCATAAGTAACATAAAAGCAAGGTTATCACATTGTGAGAACAAACAGCAGCTTTCCTACATGAGTATCCTGGGTGAAATACAGTCATTCCAGGTTTTTTTTAAATAATGGGCATATATTTGTTTGTGATGTTCATATTTGAATCACAGACCTTTTCAGAACAGTTACTAGCCTTGAAGTCTAAACAATGTGTTAGTTTTGCTCATTATATTCGTCACAATTAAAAAAAAAAAAATCTACTTAAGTCTGTATTTTGAAAGCTCTAAAGGTTACTTGCAGCATTAAATAGTAGTTTTTTATCCATGATAACTTTTGTCTAAATATTGAGGGTTTGGGTTTTTTTAAATGTCATATTGATTGGTTTTTGGCATGGTGAAAAGTTCTAAGTACTACAATTTGAAAATAAGAATTCAGTCACAATACGAGTTTCTTGCAAAGCAAGTTCTAGCACGTTTGTCCCTTTGCTTCTTAGCAAAAGGCAAAAAAGTGCAAAATGGGTAAAAAGTAGATTGAAAAAAGAGCAAAAAAGGTTTTAATAATCTAATGAAGAATTTGGCAGCAGCTTAAATCATACTGATCTTAAGACTTCTGTGTGAATTAAAACTTTTTTGTAAAAGTTGTTCAGATGAATTACATAAATCAGTAATTCAAATTATGGACAAAGGGAGCCACTAAAAAATTTTTGTTTTTTCTAAAATGAGAAAAAAAATTAGGAACTCTAACACAATTAGTAGCTTCAGCTACTTAGTTTTAACTTCAAGTAGACAGACAAAACCCCAAAAGTTCTGAATAGTTAAATACAATGAAAATTATGCCACAAAGCAGATAGTTAAATTTGAACTACAATTTCTCCCATTTTGTCAACTGTTGCTTTGAAAAAAATTAATTTGCTTTTTAGTTCAAGATTTTTCAGTTTATTTGTACAGGTTTTTAAAGTAGTAATATAAAGCAATCAGTACCTGAGTTGTGGGTAACAATTTCCTGAAGGTCTGAAGTAATCTTCACCCATCCATAAGTAAAAACAGTACTCAATTCAACAGATACTAGATTTTGGCAAAACACAGCCTGGCAGGTGCCGTTAAGTTTCAAAAGAAGGGCTCAATGTCACTCACCCAGATTTTGAGAGGCAGGCTCCTGAACCTACTAACGCTAATGGAGCCCTCTGGCTTGCACTTGCACATACAGGCTATGCTTCACCAACTAGAGACCCTTCACCTTGCCACCAAAATTACAGTACATAAAAACTAATCAAACATCAGCTCACTTCCCTCGTCTGATTTCCAGCATTACCCTGATAGCACAAAGTGCAGGTCTGTCTTGACAAAACACCAAGCTAACATGACTTAAACCCTAACACCAACACTGCCACCCCCCACCCCCCTCAACTCCGGCCACAGGACCAGAGCATGGCCATAAGGCACAAAACCAGCTTAAAAGCTGTCATTCTAGTGACAAGTTCCAAACAACCTATTAAATTCATCACTTGATATACATCTTTGGGAGTTGTTACACGAAAACAGAAGCTTTAGAATGACTGTTTTTATATTCATGTTAGGTCAACACAGGACCTAACTACACAAACGTTTCTGCCTGTGTCTGAAAGTTGAGGAGTTAATAAGAACTATTCACACCTGCTGAAGTTAAGACTATTCCAAGGTTTCTATAGCACACAAGATAGCAGAAAGGTGTTCTTGTAAAATGACAAGAAAGATGGTATTTGGCAAGAAAGTTTCTTAAACTCATTGAAGGATGCAATAAAATACTAAACAAGCCACCTTCAGTCAATTAAATGACAGTCATGAAGGTTAATACAAAAAGTCATATCCTCTCACCACCAGAAATAACCTTTAAGTGTTCATTTTCCAACTTCAATGTTGCATTTACTTGTTAGATTTTAAGTAAAAAACACTAATGAGCAATGCTTCTAGACTCCTAAAATCTAAAATCAGAAAGATGACACAGTCTACTCCAAAACACACTCTCTTTGAAAGACATGGACGGTCTACTTTTTACCTATGACAAGTCATGATACTTCACTTTTCAAGTCCTCTGAACTACCCAATTTATTCAAAGAGAAAGAACAAGTAGGAATAAATGCTAACCTTCTACCCAAGAGGATCAAGGAATTTAAGGCCTCAGGATAGGGCTGTCAACACCTGGGTAGTACATTGTCTGCTAGCCACTGAAGTTAAGCATTAACAAAAATCAGAGTATTAAACAACAGCAGAAAGTCCCATTCCAGCTACTCAATCTTGACAAAAACAAAGAGAATTTTGGTAGACCTTGTCAAGGTCTGGCACTCAACTCAAACCATGGTTCAGGAGTTTTGTTTGTTCTGTTGGTGGCTTTTTGTCTGTGGGTTTTGTTTGGGTGGGAGTTTTTTTGTTAACAAAAAAATCAAAATAAAAATGTGAGCTTTTTGTTTGTGGTTTGGTTTTTTTTTTCCTTTAGTCAACCACACATACATATGAAGATCCTGCTCTCACTCTCATGTGAATATGATCTGTCAATAGCACAAATATAAAATAAAGTTGCAGAAAATGTAGAGTGAAATTTAATATGCTATTTCTCTGGTTTGATCTGAATTTTTGAAGCGCACATGCTGACAGTTTGAATAATAAGCAAATTGGGTTACAGCTACAGTAGTTTAATTCTGAAGTGTTAGAATCCAGTATTTCATACTCAAATAAGAATTAATCTCATCTCTCAGAGACATATTCTCCCTCATGTTAAAACACAAACAGACACAAAGTTCTAGTTTGTACTAGGCTAAAACCAGTACAGCTAAATGATTTTTTTCCTTCGGAAATCTAAGTTTTGGTACACCTTCAAATGGAAGTGACTACATTGTTCTAAGGTAGAGAAAGGGAAGACTGAGATAAGGGAAAACTCTCCAACTCATCTTTTGAAAACCAAGTTACACACTGAACATGTATTCACTTCAACTGAAAATACACACAGAGCAAATATAGGTGTATCTACATACATAACTAAGAGTTAGATACAACTTCTAAGCACTAAATAACTGTTTTCTTTTATAACTCTAGACCCATTCTCCATCCTCAGAAGAAACAGGAATTCTCCCACAAACTTCAGACATGCTTTGTATTTAATGCTCCTCCTACACTCACTTTAAAATTCCTGTCTTTCTAAGAATTTTTTATCTTCTTCACTTCCATGTATTCTTCCTCAGTTCCAGGAGTAATATTTTAATAGTGTTAGAGTTATACGCTCATCATGAAAAAAATTATCTAAAAGGTACTACTGAAATTTCACACACTTCACAGAAATAAGAACCACCAAAATCTAATAATAGATATACGATATTCAACAAATTATAAAAGATGGAATTCCATGTGAATTTAAAACATCTCTGATCTACCTTGAAACAGATCTTAAACACTCAAGACCTCTCCAGCTTTTGGCCATCAGGACCTGCTTTTGCTGGATGTCATATAGCCTCTTTTATGTACCACTAAATGTCAGCTGCAGATTTAAGTTTGTCCAGTCAGACATGCACAGTAAGGCCACTATTGAGGAAGCAAGAAAAATAGCGAGCTGTTAACAGTCTTAAAATAGTGCCAACAACCCACAGAACATTAACTTTAGAGATGACTTCAAGAAGGACCTTTGGCTCATTCACTCTTGCCTCCAGATACCAAGACAGACAACTTAAGAAATCTCAGTGACTATTCTCTCTTTTCTCTCTTTACTGATTACTTCAGCAAAATTCAGTCCTTCTTATTTACTAATGCAATGCATTCAAGTCAGGTTCCTGAAGCAATACTGGTCATGACATCATCTAGTCAATTGGCTGGGACTAAATTAACAAAGTTCAAACTCTGTTCAACTTCAGAGGGAGTGTTTTGAAAGGTTTTGTATGCTGGTTTTAAAAATCTCCTCCAACAAGGAATGACTCTGGCAATTTCAGGGTAAGGTTTCTGGCTTTACCTTAATTCCAACACTCCACATAAAAATTCAGAAATCTAGAAAGGAAATCTTAATAAAGTCTGTGTAAATCAGTTACCAGAGAATATGTTTTAAATGGTTAAGATACAGCTGTCTTTCCTGGACAGAAGTTTTAATATCTAGCAGAAAACTTCTGGATCATTTAGATCATGAATTAAATTTTCAACTGTTAGTATGAGATGTTCAAGATACTCAAAAGAGATCTGAACACGGGTATTGAAGTAATGACAGGCAACACACCAATGAAAGGATAGACTTGCCTAAGGCAAACAAAAACAAGCACGACACCCAAAAACAACCCCCAAAAACCAAATCAAACAAAACCAAACCCCCAGAAGATCATGCACACATATTCTGTTAACCTTTGACTCAATCCTAGCAAGTACTCTCTGGCTCTTCTGTTTGTACATCAGAACAATGAAGACAGAGTGCGCGAACACCCATTCACAACACTCTTACTAACAGCAGTTTCAGAAGCCTCTTAAGTTTAAACAAAAGAAATTTCTACTGCACTCTGCAGGCAGCATTTGAACCAAAAATAAGGTTTATTGCTATTCTGGAGACAAGAAACACCAGAGGCAACAATTTAAGAAATTTAGTAAGATTGAATCGAAAGATATCATATATGAAGCTTTTCACTGTAAGAGATGAATTTGCCTCAGTGGTGAAGTCTGCTCACCCTAAAATAAGTGAGCTTCCAAGTTCTGGAGAGTATCTCCATGTTAACATGGTCAGTATTTTTTGGAGTGAAATTAGAAGTCTGAAAGATATTGCAAAACCACTTATTTTTGTTATCCATTTCCTTTGTACTGTATCTAACAAATTAATCCTCAGTACAGATTTTTTCATTCATCACGAAGAAATTAGTAACTACCACCTAAGGCAGTTATTCTAAAGTTAGGAATAATTTCTAACAAAGTAGTCTATAAAAACCAGAGCACTCTGATCAGAAACATACTACTTATCCACTCAATCAGTACAATCCATTTTAAATACTGTGTTGTACTTCTGGCGGATAGGCTGCTAATTGCATGTTTAAAGCAATGTTTGGTGGAAGGAAAAAAAAAAAAACACAAACCTACAAAACGTCTTACTTCAGAAGCCTGACTGCCTACAATAAAGCCTGAAAAATAATTGATGACATTTCAAAACTTTAACATGAAAGTTACCAATATTGACAATTGTTAAAATTTATGGCACTTTTAAGTGTTCAGATAAGACTTAACGCACTGTTCAACTTCTGGGTAAAATAAGGCAACAGTAACTTTTGCAGCAATTTCAGCAAACGCTGAAGTTCAACATAGAAGCTGCAAGAGTAATAGTAGCTTAACAAGAAACAGATTCATGCTGCTATTTTTTTTTCCTATCTGGAGGGTCAGAAAGGTCCAGATTACATAAAAAGAATATATCAACTCACATAAACATAGCTGCCACTTCACTGAGTCCGGTAGCCTTTCTGCATAAAAACTATCCCTAACTGAAACTCATGAACAGCTTAATAAGCTCCATTTCTCTCAAGCATCTTATGTCAGGTAATGCAAAGGAGTATTCTTCACTTCACGGCTTGCTAAAATGCATCTTTTTAATAGCGGAAATAATCACTTTTGTTTCTAATCATCTTTTCTAAACAACTGAAAGTTTTCCCTTATGCAGCTCCTATGTTTTCACAAAAGACATCTGTAAAAGTCACATGAACAAGTAGGATAAATCCAGGGTTTTTTTGGGGAGGTTTGTTTGTTTTGTTTTGTTTTTTTTTTTTAAATATTAAATGGCTTTTGTGAATGACAGCTTTCAGTAGAATTTGACTTTGTTCTTGTACAGCTGATGTGCCTTGTACATCGTGAACTTGCTTGGATTTATAGTTTAGTACTATTCTAAGAGAAATATATACAGAGAGTGCAGTATTAATACTGTACACTTTTTGATAAATCTGAACTAATGCTCTTCAAGTAAAGAGTGATGACGATCTCTAGTGTATGGGAAATCAACTAGGCCTAGCAATTCTAAACACTATCCCTCCCCGCACCCGACCCCTCCAAAAATTCAATTGAAAAAAGAGGTCAATAACACCCCCCCCTCCCAAAAAACCCAAATGAAATATTAACAATAAAACCCAAACAACATTTGTCATCTTGAAAGTCTGGCAGTGACACAGGGTTATCTCACTAAGATTATTATCCAAAAGCAGGAAAGAATCAACTGCAAAGAATTAAACACAAAAGAAACTTCCTAAGTTTAGAGGGGAAAAAAAGTGAACTTAAATCAGAAGTATCACGTCTTACACATCTTAAACTCAAGAATTAACATTACTAGCACTACAAATTACTAGTGTTACATTTGCTTTTAAGTCTTGACTAATACAAACACAATCATTCAAAATACACACAAACGACAGAACAAAACCCGAATTTGAGGAAGCTTTTCCTAACTAAATCTCTTGTATTTGTGAAGTTGCCCAATAATGTTTATATTGAAAACTGCAATGTATCAGTGCAACGATTTTCTAGTTAAAGTATCTACATTAATAAAAACGATCAAATCATTCCAAACTTGTCAAAGTTGAAGATTGCTACTACTACAACTCCTAAAAGCAGCCCAAACTTTAAAATGTTATTAAGCATTTGGAATTTATGTAGTCATAACTAAATAAACTAATAATGAAAGCATGCAGAATAAACACCTTCCCATTTTCCTGAGGCCAAAAAGCTTAGCAGTCAACTTCAAAGACTGTTTCTGGTATTTTTTTTTTTCATTGTCATAATTAACATGTGCAAAATTTATCTACAGACGTTGCAGTCTCATTATACATACATTAGAGGCTACGTGACATAACCATTTTCTTTTCTGCATTCACACACTGTGTTTTTCCTGCCATAAACTCATCTAAGTTTGTCTCATGCTACCTACCCCATGACTAACTTAGCAGTATTTTAAACTAAAACAAACACAATAGGCAAATACAGTTATTCTCCACTAACTTTACACATTTAAGCAACTGTGAATAATCTCTAATAATAATAGTGGAGCAGCAGTGAATAAACCTAAGCTCTTTTTATTTCTTCTTCAATGGCAATATAAACAAACAAAACGAATACAGCACATAATCATGTCTTAAAAGCCATTTGACCACCTACTCATGTCTGGTTCCCTCGACTTACAGAAAATGACAACGACATTATAGACTACGGAGCTAAGGAGCTGGAATTTTTGTCCTCTCGACTCGTAGCCCTTAAAACGTCACAGAGAAAAAAATAAGAGGAAGCGGGGATGGGGGGGAGGGGGGCGCGAAGGGAACGAAAGAAATCGGCTAAGAACTGAGGATGAAATTATGTCCTACTCTGTTATTCATGACTACTAGCTGAGTTCCATGGCAAGTTCAAAGCATAAGGACTACTTTTCCAGCGAGAAAGACCCTCGACAACCCAAAGACAGAATGGCATGGGGGAGGGGAGAGTGGTGTAGAGGAGCGACGAGGGCCGCCGGCCAATGCTGCCGGCCGGGGGCGCTGCCTGCATCTGCGCGGGCCTCCGCGGGCTCCCTGCAGCGGCCCAGCACTTCAGAGCCACCGAGCACCGGTTGTGCTTTCTAAGGACAGTGGGCCCGGCGTGGGCAGTTTGTTAAAAAACAGCGCCTGAGTTTGTCCTGCCCCCGGAACGAGAAAAACCCGTTGGCGTAGCCACTCGGGGAAGGCTTTGGAGAAACACTTTGAGAAAGAAAGCTTCATATTTCACGGCCGGGGCGAGAAAAGGATAAATATGCCGCACCTTCCCACTTCATATGGCTTGATTCAACAGTGGATCGATGAGGGCCACTGCAGATATCCGCCCCGTGGCCGCCAGGCCTCTCACGCTTGCCGTTACGAGATCGTGAAGAAGGCGACAACAGAAACAAAGCCGCATCAGCAGCTCCTTCGGGACTCACGGAGATGATGGGGGGATAGGAAAGCAAGCAAGTAGCTCCCCGCAAGGCGGGCGGAGAACAGCGTTTCCACAGCCCCTCACACTGCGGCACCGGAAGAGCCCAGAACCAGAGGAGGAACAGACAAGAGGGGGAAGGGCGAGAGCTAGCAGAAAGGGCCCGAGCGGATAGGCAGCACGGGGCGCTACGAGGAGAGCGCTAAGGGCCAGCAAAACACAGGCCTTAAGACACTCCGCGAGCTTTCCAACTTACAACGGCATCGTCTCTCCGGCCCCTCCTCCTCCTCCTCCGCCGTCGCCGCCACCACCACCACCGCGTCGTCCCCTTCTCCCTCCTCCTCTTCTTTTTCTTCGTCCTCCCCCACCACTGCCGCCTCTGGGCCGGTCACTCGTCCCGCCAAGAAGCGGGAATCGTGACCATGGTACGGGCCGGCGTCAGGCCTTAGAGGGAAGAGAAAGCCTTTTGCTAGGCCCGGCCGCCGCCGCTTCACTTTCCTCTTCCCCTCCGGCCTTCTAACATGGCGCCCAGACGGTACCACAGCAACGTTCTAGACCGGGGGGGGCTGACGCAGCAGCGCGGCCACCCCCGCACGCCGGGCACGCTAGCTGGCTCGCGCAGGCTCTGGCGGCCGCGGGGCCGAAGGGCACCCTGGGGGCTGTAGTTCCAGCAGGGCAGCAACCCGATGTTTGAAAACAAAGCACTAACGGTTGCGGGGCTGCGCCTGCGCGCCGCGCACACGGATTCACGCCGGGCACGGCTGGAGGAGACTGGGGCGTCCCGACGAGGCGGGGCTGGGGGTCGCGGTAGTCATGCTGTGAGGAAAGGTTCGGCGTGACTGATGGTGCGCTGAGCACCGGGGGACTCTGAGCGAAGGAAAGAGGGGACTTTAGTTGCCATAGGAACTAAAGTGGTGAGACCGCCCTCACGTTACACGGACGAACCGTCCAAAAGTGCTCCCGCCGCCACGCGTAGGCCCCGGCCACGGCAGAGCGGCTAGCTGGTTGTATGCGGCAAGTCCCGGGTAGAGAGGCAGCTGCGGGCGGCGGACCTCCGCTCGTAAGGTGGAAGCCACTCCGGCCCCGACGGCAGCCCCGGGAAGGTACGGCGGAGTTTGTAGTAGGCTCATACGACCGAGCGCAACCCATCCGAGCGCCCCGTTTGTCCCCCTGAGAAAGCAACATTTCTACCTATCTGCATCCATCCTATTTTGTTTTTTAATGCCCCACACAGGAAAAGCAGATCCTTTCCTAATAGTGAAAGATCTGCCTGTAATAGACTATATAAGTCGAAGAAAATTGAAAAAAAAATCCACACAATTGAGAAATCAGCTCAGAATTTTATTCTTACTGAAGTTACGTATTACAGCAACTCTACACAAAAGCACTCCTTATTTTATCTACTTTTTTTTTTTTTAGTGTCCTATTTTCATCTTACCTCTGAAAAATAGAATTCAGAAACAAAACATTTATCTAAAATTAGTATTTGATTTTCAACTGCCTTACATGCAGGTCTGGCTGCATACAGCATGTGGGTTTTTTTCAAATGAATATGTTTCTTTAGAATAGAATATAATCATTCTGAATCTGTTCCTGTTGTCATCACTGCCTTGGCTGTGACTGTGTGAAAACAGATAAAATAAGAGTTTGTCTGTAAAAATGTATATCTGAATGAAAATAGGGCATTAACACATCTAAAATTCTAATAATAAAAGTAATAGGTAAGTAAGCGTAAACTGTTTCTACATCACTATTCATTCTTCTCTTCCTCTTCCC
The DNA here is from genome assembly GCA_013399055.1 of Ramphastos sulfuratus. Lineage (NCBI taxonomy): Eukaryota > Metazoa > Chordata > Aves > Piciformes > Ramphastidae > Ramphastos > Ramphastos sulfuratus. The sequence goes on from WBNM01021029.1 coordinate 152,509, forward strand.
CTCTCTGTTCCCTCATCTTCCAAACAGTTCTAACTTTCTGTTTTGATACTGATGGAGTTTAGAAGTAGAAATACTTTTGCAATCATAGAACTCCATGTATCTGCGTACCTAAAACTGACGAAGAACGATCTGCCCACCCGGAGGCATTGAGATAAGGAAACAACAGCTCTTACAGACACTCTGAAAGCCGGAGACATCAAGATAAGGAAGCGAAGACGCCTACAGAGACCCTGGAACTGGCCAGAACCGACCTAGCAGTTCGGGCTCAGTGCTAAGCTACACAGCTCAGCGAATTTTGCAACAAAGAGGGCAGTGTAAGGAAGGCTGTCACCTTCACCCTTAGGACCCCAGAGAACACCACCAGGGTAGCACCTGCTGCGTAAAAGATAATGACCGTGGGCGGACAGACGAAAAACTCTTCTCGGAAGTACTTAGTATATGCGTAAAATTTCCCTGGAACTCTCATGAATATGTAATGAGTAACAACATACAAACCGCAAGGTTGGGGGACCTGGAGTGTGCTCATCTTTGGTGGAAAGATGCTCCGTGCACCAGCGCGCTTAATAATAAACATGCCTGCTTTTTACCTTTTGGGTTATAAGTTTTTTTTTTCCCCACGTGTTGTTTGGGTGTCATGTCAACATTTGTTTTACACCAAATATGCTATCCATTTCAGCTCAGTCAGCATAGACATTGACAGTTTCTGTGAGAAGTAGATGATGGCAATAGAAAAAACAAATTATAGTCACATGGTAGAAATTTTAGATTCTTCAAGACTATTAAAATGTATCGAATATTGAAAGAGGAAGATAATTACATGGGAACTATACTAATTTGTTTGATACCAAAGAAAAATGCAGATTTTAAGACTGCTGAGAAAGTCTTCCATGCAGCACAAGACTATGTTGTGTGATTTTATTTTGCCCTTTGGTAGCTGGGAGGGGAAATAAGAGAGATTGTGGGTTTTTTGTTTTGTTTGGGTTGGTGGTTTGGTTTTTTTGGAGCTAGCTGCCAATATCCACTATGGATCCAGATAAGAATATAATGTTTAAATAGAATATGTAACTAAAAAAAAAAATCGAGAAAGAAAATAAGAGTTTCTAAGGGCTCACAGTTTTAGAAAAATATCCGAAATACAGATATGTAAATGTATTCTTACGTGCTGTAAATGGCACTTTTACAGAGGGAATATTAAAAACTCAATATAACATAGTAATAAAGTATTGGAAATAAAATTGGAGAATACATAATAAGCCTGAACAAAAATTTTGAAGCTAATTTATTTTAAATGTATGAAAACTATTCTTCCTTTCACAATTTCTGCAGCTTTTAGTATTTAACATTTACCTCATTCAGTACCAGGACTGTTCTTGAAGAGAAATTCTGCCTACAAACAGAAGGGTTTCAAAATTACACTTATATTGAAGTCTCAAATTTTAAAAATTACACACATATACAAAAAAAAAAAAAAGGGTGATACCACTGCTTTAAATCCACAGAATGTATTAAATGGCTCTACAATGTGCTTTCAAAAGAAACCTCTTCCCCAGAAACACCATCTACTTTGTTCTCCCTTTTGGTAGCATTCCACCCCATCTCTATTGTGGGTAAGAGAAGGAAGTAAGCTTTCTATAACAGTATTTATCACTCCATGTAAAATCCTAAGCCATCCCCTAGGGCTCAATTTCTGAATCCAGAAGAGTAGTTAAGACAGCTCTTTAAAAGTCGTGCAGTTAGTAAGAGAGATTTCATGCTCCTACATCCACGGGTAGTTGGCACTCATCAGAATACAAAAAAGGTTAAAAGGATTAAACAGTCTGTAGTGCCTAAAGTGACACACAAGTTTTCACTTGGTTAATGTTTCTTTTCACCAAAACAATAATAACTTGTTAACAACTTTCTTGGAATGTGCAGAAAGAACAGCAATGTACAATGTTACAGCATCTCAGTTCTTGTCCAAATGGTATACTGACCCCACTTGCAGCACAAAGTTGAACTAGGTAACTTCTCAAGGTTCTCTGCAAATTAAATCATTCTATGAATGTCTTACAGGATTTACTCATTAATTTATCTGTATTGTGAAGGGAATTACAGAAAAGCTTTTATTCATTGTTACAATAGCCTGTTGTGTCTAGAGGAGTGTAAGCAGGATGGAGAGTGATGTCCCCCTTTCTGCAGATCTCTATGTCACAGCAGAACTGGCAAGGTAGGATATGCAGAGTGCACCAACTGAAGATAAACCAGCTCCCCTAGTGATTCTTCTCCTGTTACTATTTAGCAAATCTGGATTATGCCTGTGCTTGATACACAGTATCAGTTGATCCTATAAAGAGTAGTTACTGTATTTTTAGTTTGCACAACAATTACTTATCACCAGAATTGAAGATACTAGCTGTTAATTAACTGCTATCAGGACAGTGGAGATAAAGAATTCAAGTCCTTAGATTCTTTGGATCTACGTAAACGTTCAAAGGTATTTAAGAAAAAAGGAGCAACTGCCTTACCAGAAAATCTACAGGATCATCTGGCCTGATCCTACAGCATTCATTTATCCCTTGCATAAGTGTTGGCATGACATTCTTCATTAAATAGTTACGTAGTGGAATGGACTGGGCCTCCAATAATTCTTGTTCTTGTCTTTTCACCTCCTCCAGATTTTTATTCTACAAGAATTGAACAAAATCATAGGATTTATAACATCTACAATAAATAATAAATAATAATAATTAAGGGTGCCCTAGAGGAAAAAAAAAAAAAAAAGTGGTGTTTAGAGCTGTTGACAGAACTTTCAAAAGTCATGGTTTGACAGGAAGAACTGTGAACTTCTTATTAAGGCACATAGCACACAGAGGACAAGGAATCATATATGATGGAACCAGAAATAATCTTAGTAAAATCTCTCTTTAGCACCTAAAAGAACACTTATTCTGAAGTCTTCCAGTGGTCCTGTTTCCATAAGATACTTGGCAGAATGGTTGGAATACAGTGTATCACTTCAAAAATCAGCACTGTTGCAAATGCAGAGGATTTCTTGAGGGTTCTTTGAACTAAAGGGGAAGGAGAATATTTTTACTCAGAAGAAAGCTCTGACTAACTATAAGTTGTATTGGATTTTTTTTTCTCGCTTGGTTTAGGTTTGGCTGCTTTGTTTTCTTTTGATTTATGTCAGTTTTCAAAGGGGTAAGAGTCGACTAAACACACACTGAATTACATCTGTTTCCACCAGCTAAATTTCTTCCTGAATTCTGGTTAAATCAAATACAATGAATGTGCTCAAAAAGTGTGGGGAAGAATAAAACCACTGAGTTTTAGTTTCTTTCACTTAATAGCATGCATACTTGCAGTTGTTTTATCCAGAGATTACTCAAAAACATTTTTATTGTCCTCTCTTCTCTCATTTTATTCATCAGTAGTCTGAGTCATAGATCACTAGAGTAAGCAGATAAATACTCTGAAGACTACTTTTCTATACGCAAGACATAACACAAAAAAATATGTTCAGGTTAAACTGATGTACCAATATCTGGAAAAGATCTTTACCTTATTCACCCAACCCAGGAGTGCTATTGAATAAATTCTGCAAGTAGTCCTTGGTCACCACTCAGAGCGAGCAGCAAATCTACAGTCTCAAGAGCAAATAGCTGCTTAGATTTCTTGAGCATTTACCTATTTAACAGCATAAATGTAAGGACACTTTTTATTTAAACACCTATTTTAAGTTTCTATAATGCACAGTTTCCTCTCCTCAAAGCTAGATAGCTTTGAATTTGATATAGCTAAAAATCTGTTAAGTACCCTTACTAATCTTTTAGATATGTTTACAGAGAGTACAAAATACTATTTAATGTTGAATGGAACTGTAAATAAGCATGGAGATAACAAAACTTATGTATAAACCAACATCAGAGCAATGTAAATGTTTCTTTAGAAGTGTTTTCAGAGTATTATTTCCCCACAGATGTATATGGGCATTCAAAGGCAAGAAAAGGATTTCTCTGTGGAGTGACCAGTTTGGTTTTATATAGCTCTAGAAGAAGACAATAGATGAACTGCCCTCTGGCGAAATGGTCTGTCTCTGATTGAACAAGAACATTCTTACAGTATGCATTTCAGGTTATGTCCTTAGGTGTGGCAAAGTAAATAAGAAAAACGTATTGTGTGCAAATCCTGTGAGATCAGGTAGTTTAAATACCAAGCACTCACTGAAGTATTAGCAAACAGCATCTTCCAGACTCTATTAGGAAGTCCTCACTGAACTGAGGATTCAGCTCTCAAAGGTGTTTCTCTTGCGAGCTCAGAAACCTTTCTGTGCTAAAGACCAGAATATTGATCCTTGACAAGTTAAAAGTTTTGTTTGAAAGGCTTGACAATTAAGATTTGGTCGGCTGTTTACAAGTGAGCAAAACACAAAAGTTCTAGAAGACTGGTTATGGAAAAAGACCACTGATTTCAGTAGCTATTTTTAAATGGTACAATAATAGGCTACAGCACAGCAACAAAAAGAAGAATGTCAGAAAAATATTTTAAAGACATGCTGACCAAAGTGCCAAAAAACCCACAAAACCCAAACAACACAAACATTTGCTATATCTGTAATAAAAAAAGAGACTATAATATTTAGGTTGGGTCACAAAATGTACTGTGAAGTTAATCTAACCTAGATAGAAATATAAGGAACTAGAGTATTTATTCCACATCTTCCAGTCATATTTGCAGAACAGATTGCTGGAAGCTAACATAAATAATACTTTCCAAAAAATACATATTAACCTACCCACTCTTCCCAATTTGCCATTCTTTCAGCCCTTTCTTTAGCTTCTTTAAGCTCTTGTTCAGCTTTTTCTTGAGCTTCTTTGATAATGCGTTCTTCAGCTGCCTTGTGTTCCAATTCCTCCTTTTCTTCATCTGTCAAACCATAATTCCGAGGTTCCCCAATTTCTTTGATGATCTCTTTTAGAATAAATCTGTTCTCAGGATCTTCAAATTTGGCTACATCTTTTAAATGATACAAGAGATAAGCTTTCAAGTTTTTTTCAATTATCAATGGATATTAATAAAGAACTGCAAGATGTAGAAATGTATTCATGCTGTGTCAGTTTTTGAGTAGAAGATGTTTTTGAAGGAAAATAATATATATTATATATTATGCAGTATATAATATATAATATTATATATAGTATATATAATATATATAATTTTTTTTCCACAAAATTTTCTACATCTGATTCTTTTTACAGCTAAAATAGTTTGTCTCTTTAAGATGATGTAAGGGAGAAATTTATTTAAATAAGTTTAAAATACTAATTAAAATAGTTCTTACAATTATTCTATCAGTTTCCATTTTCCTAAATTTTGAAGCTTGAAAATGAAGTAATTCACTGTCATTGATTTTCCCCTGTCACCAACCATATGTCAACCTATCCAGATGGATAAAATCATCACTTTTCACCAAGTCTCCTCTCGAGGTTACACAATAGGTTATTAGAATACATCTACAAGCTCCAAAGTTGTCACATACAGATTTACAAATACACAGATCTGTTTTTCTGTGTTTTATCTACAAAAGAAATACGTAGTTTCCCGTAGGAACATAGAGACCAAGCAAGATCTTCTCTTTGATTTCTTTCCTTCTCCTGCAGGTTACTTGTGTATTAAACTTGAAGAAAAAAGAAGAAAAAAAAAAAGAAAAATGGTGACTATTTCCAGGGCTCTTGGTCTCTGTCTGCATTCAGTGTAAGCAGGTATTTGGCAGAAAGTATATAGAAGTGGGCATGGAAACTAGTAAAAGTGGGCATTGCAGGCATCCAGAGAATACAGAAATGAAGGGATCCTTCTGTAGTAGGGGACTGGAGATATAAAGGCACAGAAATGGGTAAGGAGAGCAAGTGGAGGAGGAAGAAGAACAAGAACAGCTAGAATACAGAGTCTAGATGAAAATCCAGTAGTCATACTCCAGTGTTCTGTTTTATGAAGTTATTTTGAAAGCCATTGGCAAAGCTTGCTTCCTATTTCATTTCAATCACTAATACAGATGGAAGATAACTGTTTAGTACTAACACCAGCATTCCAGAAGGTTAAGTGTTTGCAATTTGGACCTGAAGTCCAAATTCTAATGAATTGTGGAGAAAGCTAACATAATTCTACTTTTTTTTTCTTGTTTTGTTTTTACAGCATCATCTTTCAAAAAGTCAGGAATTGCATTCCTTAATTATTCTAAATTAAAAGAATAATACATTGTCTATGCCAAGCACTTCTGCAATTTTATCTGCACCTAGATACAAAAATTACAGTGCAAACCACTTCTCTAGTTATGTGAAATATTGCTAATAACTCTCTTAGCATTGAATTTGACACCTTAAAGACCGTGTTTTTTTTCTTAGACAGCCAAGTAAGACTACAGTAAAAATATTACATCAATCATAATTAACTGCATTTATCTTCAAAAATACCTTTTAAATAAAACCCAAGGTTAACACTGACACTAATTGAGATCTTCAAAGGAAATTACTGTTTTAATTTTAACATGTCTTATTGTAGATGGCCTAACATGCCTGTGTCACTGTCCCCAATCTGCAGATAAGAAAAAGCAAAACACAAGATAACTGACTTGCAGACTTTGTGCAGTGAGTCAGTGTAGCAAAGTAGTTTCCAGAATCTTGAAGCCCACTCTTTTGTACTAACCATATTTCAGACTCAGAAGAAATAATAAAGCTATTAATAAAGCTCTATGCTATCATTTTCTAAAATTTAGGTGGAAGAAAGTTTTGATTAATTTTGAGTAAATATTTAACAAATCAAGCACATTTTTTAACCATTCCACACTAAATTCCTTCAGAATATGACCAAAAAATCAGTTTGCTCTCTGCTTAAATCTGATGCTGTTTAATTCTATAAATCTGCTAAACCAACTGGACCATCAGGTAGAATGGGGTTGAGAGGCAGTATTGCAGAGATGAAGTTATCTTTGTTATCTGTCTTTACCAATATACATACATTGGTGGGTAACAATCAGTGATGTGAACATAGGTAAAGAGGTAGTTCTTCAGATAAACAAGATGCAAAGACAATGTTCCTTTGAAGGTGAAAATCAACACTGCATACTGAATGTGAAAATCCTCTGGAAGTCACTGAATGTCATAGCTGTGATACCTCAATAAAGAAAATCAGCAAGGCAGTGAGCTTCCTTATTTGGAACGGACTATAGTGTAAAGAGTGATCGTTTGGCATAATTCTTAGCAGAAAACACTGCAATATTCTACTGTATACACTTTATAGGCCCAAATGAAACAAAACTGTCTTGGACAGTGCTACTACTTGCATATGCAGAAATGTATAACATAAAAATATGACCAAATGATGACATCAGTCCTTAATATTCACCATTTCTTATTTTCTGCAGCAGAATTGCATCAATTCTAAAATTATTACATTACCACATCATTTTTTACCACTCGTTTGGTGCTATTCTCAAAATAATCTCCATGACTGACATTAAATTAATAAAATAAAAATGATTGAAGCCATTCAACAAATAACTTCCCATAACTCATCTGAAATGGACATTCTACATATCAGCAGCCTAATTTTAGTTTCAGGATTTTCCCCTCATTCTTTCTTTTCATATACTGTGTCCTTCTCTGTTTTCCTTAGGGATGCTGTCACTCTCATTTCACTCTTTTTTTAATAATCAGATAATAGTAACCTTCTCATGATTTCCAGAGATCAGAATTTTCTAGATAGGGAAAAGAGATATTTTCTAGATAGGGAAGAGAGATATTTTCTCATATACTATAGAACAAAACAGATTCACTCCTAGCCTTCCACCTTTAAATTCTAAACCTTTTCTTTCATGCATTATCATTTACAGATTATCCATATATTGTCAAGGCATCTGAGGACAAGACTAAAGACAAAGTATAAGCACCTATAATATTGAAAGCCCATGAAAGCCAACGAAGCCCAATATTACACCAATCTGGGAGAATGCCGATACAAAGATCTGTAACCTAAGACAGAAAACTATTTTTGACCCTACAAAAATGAACAATAAAATCCCCTATTTTTTGAAACATATTAACCATACAAGAAAAAATTCAGAATTCTTGCAAATACACAGGTATTTTTGCAGGTGCATAATTAAATGCTTTCTTTATCTGAATTCTGCACTGTTATATATATAGATATTTAAATATCATAATTTTACTATATATTAAT